>JBBPRF010000083.1:0-67587 GCA_038092875.1 Lanmaoa pseudosensibilis | reverse complement strand
TTCGTGGCCACCTCTGCATCCCTGTTCGTGGCAAACGATCCCTCCGGAGAATCCTACACCGGGACCGGATCATGCCTATACAATGACGACGGATCTCCATCTGCTGTCGGCAATTTGATGTACTAATCGCGTTTTTTTTTTCCCCGTAACTTCGGGGTGTTATACGAGCTATCATTGACGTACGTACTTTTTAGATAATGCATTAGAACGTTTAGAACCTGTACCTTCACATTTTCGAGTCATGATGCATCTATAGACTTTACCCTCGTGTGGCAGTACATTGACTGTCCAACCTAGATCGCAGAGCTCCTGTGCGTTGCTTAGATTCGAGCAAATCTCATTGGTCCGTACGTAACGGGGCTGGGGAGAATGAAAAGCGGATCAATCGCACAACCTAGCTGGTAAGTATGACAACGCCACAACACCCGTTTGAGTCTTGAAGGCGTGTGATTTCCTGCAAGTAACTTTGACAATGGAAACGGTTGCTGCGACGCGGGACCGAGTCACCAACAGAACCCTGTCGAGATCTCGGCACCACAGCGTCGTACTTATGAGCACTGTTCACGGGGACAAATTTAAATGTACCGCTCAGTTTTTAAATAAAGATACAGGCACCAACACCAGAGACTTATCCAATCAACCATAGTACAGAGGATAAATAACAGCCTTACATACTGTACATTCATTCACAGACGTGCACCTTTCGGTATCTTACGAATCGCCTGCCGAACGCCAAGATCCCCCAGTACATCCTCTGCACCAGCGAGGATAGCATCGAAAGGTGAGGTTCGGTGGAACTGTGGATTGAACAAATCAAAAGTCAGGTCAGGGCAACAGGAAGAGAGGGTGATAGAGGTGGGCACGTCACAACACCAGCCTATCGTGTATACGCACGTTCTCGATGATCTTTCCCATTCCACCCACTGTAATGCCTCGTCCACCAAATATCTGTGTCGCATCTTCGGCAGTTTCGCGGCCTGAGCGCGAGATGAACCTACACCACGTTAGTTGACGCGTGAACAAACAGAGCATAAGGAATGGGACGCACTTTTTAAGAAGCGCAATGGGCCCTGCCAGCTTGTCCGATTGTTCCGCGTAGCTCATCTGCGGGCAAAGCGTTCGAAGTAGTCGAAGCAATTCAAGGCAGCTCGACCTACGTTGTTCATCTGGTGAGTGATATTCTCTATCCACGTTTGACACGCCTCCACGCGCTCGATCATCAGCGCAAGTTTGGCGCGTACGACGGCTTGAGAATGAAGGGGCTTCTTGAAAGCGATACGTTGATTAGTCCACCTGATTTGGATAGTCAACGCCCGAGCGAGGTAATAAAACGCTGATATCTAACTTGAGGCATTCTTCCACGACCACTCGCTGCGCTCCCAAGCTCGTAGCAGCCACCATCCACCGCTCGTGATTGAAGTTGCTTAGAATAACATATAACCCCTGTCCGACTTTTCCAAGCATGTGAGACGCGGGGACGCGTGCACCATCAAAGGTCACGTATGCTGTTCCGGCTGTGGGCGAGTAAGACGTTTTAACAGGCTTCGTAGAAATGTCGTCAGAGCGAGGAATAAGGAGGACCAGGGGACCTTGCTGCAGTTACAATGCTGTCAGACCGCAACAGGAAGAGCAAGAACAGTGCGTACGTCGGTTTGACACAGTGTGGTGAAGTAGTCCGCAAACGTTCCGTTCGTTATCCACCTATTCCCAGTTTCAAAAGGTTTGGCATCGTACCATCGCAGAAGGAATGAAGACCATTTACTTTTTTGTCCCAGTGACTACCCAATCATCACCATCTCTCACTGCGACCGTCTGGATGCCAGCAACATCACTTCCCGCGAAGGCTTCCGTGATGGCAAGTGCAATGTACTTCTTTCCTCCGAGGATTTCAGGGACATATCGAGATTGGATTTCCGGAGACCCGAAATTGAGGATGGGGGGCAGGGCAATGACACCACCGTTCAGCAACCCATCCACGAAACCACGCGTCCCGAAACGGGAAAGTTCGAGATTGAGGATGAGCTACACGAAAAAGGCCGAGTATGAGCAACACGAGACCAACCAGCGCAAGTGGATCAGCACCTCGTAAAAGTGGTCATACTCCTCCGGTTTGACGACGCCGCCCATGAGCGAGCGTCCTTGGAGGTGTTTCCCCGGACCGATACGCATCGCTAAGAAGTTCATCGCGCTACCACCAGCATTACGCATCGTCAGCGGATTGTTGATTACAGTTGGGTCCTAGGCTGCCTAACGAACGACGCCAGATGGCTCACCTAAGTTTGTCAACGAGTTCCTGCGAGATCCGTTTCCCATTCTCCTCGCACCGAATTGCTTCGGGGTAGACCTCCTCCACGAAGAACGTCCGGACTGCTTTGTGGAATTGCCGGTGCCCGTCGTTATAGTACGGGCTGTGGAATCCGGGACTGAGCCACGTCGGCTCGGCATAGGGGATGAGGGAGAGTGCGCCTGGAGCAGGAGCCTTGATGCGTTCCTCCTGACCGCTTATCGTACCGATTTGGAGACGCGCATATTGTGGGCGCAGGAGGACTTCGTGGCGGTGGACCCCGAAGAAGACGTCGGTCGCATCCTTGCCGGCTGATGTAGTGGGTGGGGTGTCACGGCGAGCCAGTTCAGAGACTCGGATGTGGTCACTTACCAACGCCAGGCGCGTAGAGAACGTTGGCACCACCGGGATGGAGGTTCGCGAACCGGGTGAGGTCGTAGACTTTGGCGTCGATGACAACCCACTGCAAAAGAATCTGTGAGCGATGGGTCGTGCTTGGAACTGAGTGAGGAGACTTGCCAGGGAGTTTTGTTTGTTGCGCTACGTTTCGAGCCGAGGTCAATCCGTGCAATACACTATGCGAAATTGAGACTAATAACTACTAGCGTACCTGTGCAACCTCGGTGAGGGTAAACTCCTTCATACTCTTGGACGACATTCCGAGTGCCAGAATCTGTGTAGTATCGAGTTCCGAGAGCTGCCGGGTAACCTCACACGGTAAACATATGAATCTTGTGAGCAACGTGTGCATTCATTCTGCTCGCTGTAAATACTACCCGGGACAAATGTTGCAACATTAACACACAGAAAGTTACAATGGTGGATATCATAGGATAGGTTAACGAAGCCCTGAGGGCGAGTATGAGATTCTCGCCTAGTCTTAACACATTTGCATCATCCAGCGCCCAAGTCAGCTAGAGCTGAAACCACAGGCTTAGTAAAGGAGAGAGAAAGTGCAGTGGCCCAGACGTACCCTGAACAAGAATCCGAGCTAGGTGCGTGACACAGCAGATGAGCTGACGAAACTCAATAAGTTGGGAAATTCATACGCACATCCTCGGGGGTTAAGCGGCCCATAGCCTGTCACATACTTTGGTGACGGGACAATACAGAAAAAGAAAACACGTACCGATTCGTCGGTAGATAACGTTGCATTTACCATGGCGGACTTCTTCTCTTGGAGCTAGAAAGGCATTTTGTCATGCCCGACGAATCTAAAGATGGGCCACCCACTTGAATGATACGACTCTCTATACTGTCTTCTATGACGAGCTTGATGGCTTGAACAGGTCGGTGCTGGCCAAGCCGGTGAATGCGGTCCATGGCCTCTGTGGGTCGATAAGCACACGGTGCAACCGCCTCATAGGAAGGCTAGGTATCCTTACGGTATTCGACGGCGGGATTCCACCAACTATCCATGAGATAGACACGCGATGCTTCCGTTAAGTTGAGCGCGACACCACCAGCTTTCAGGGACACTAAGAAAACGGTCACATGGACGTTGGTCACTTAACAGCGAGTGTCAGGAATGCGAACAAGCCAAGGAAACATTTTGGCATACTGAAGTGCTGGATGGTGGCGTCACGAGCTTGAGGTGACATCGTTCCTTCGAGTCGACATATCTAGAAAACATGAACACTTGAAGATTCGGGCAACGACAACACTGACCTGAAATCCAGCTTTCTGTAACCTGAACGCGATCAAATCCAAAAAGTTAACAAATTGGCTGAATACGATGCTCTTCGTGGTGGCGTCTTGTGCACGAAGATCGGTCAACTCTTCAACGAGGGCTTCAATCTTTGAAGATGAGCGCCAGGTATCTAGGTTGAGCCGACCGATGATGCCCTGCCTTGCAGCGGGCAAGGTTAATTCTAATTCAAGTGCAGGTCCTTCTAGGTCAATGGTCAAGGGGAGGTGACAAACTGGGCATTCAGGCTGGGAAGGACCGGAATTTGTTGAGGCAGGTTAGATGCAAATCAATGAGAGACATACGCTGATATCCCCAGCGGTGCTCAAGTATTGCTTCATACACTCGCGGTCAAAGATATGGTGGCACTTGGCTTGAATAGCGTCCTCGGCGATGTCATTGCAGAGCCTGCAGACAGTGGCTTCACTAACTTCCTCGCTACTAAAGAACGTGTTGCCGTTGCTCTTGCTGCGGAGAACCAGGTCGGGATGGCAAGCCATTTGGCGCATGCGAGTGAGTCTAACAAGAGCATGTTCAGTTCACAGAGATAAAACCAGAGCGAATATACACACAAACTAAAGATGTTGGAGTAGTCTGGTCGGAGATGTGAGGTGGCAGAATAATAAGAAAAGAGGGTAGCTCACTATTCAGGACACTACCCGAGTCAACGTAGGTACTGAACTGACGCTTAGCGTCAGAAAACAGTGAGAGATACAACTCTTTCTCTTCTGGGCTGAAGTAATCCCTCCGAACAACGACAATCCGTGGAGGAAGCCCAAGATCATCCGCGCGCTGAACCTAGGAAATAACGCGTTACGACTCACAAGTAAAACACGTGGGATAAATATACTTTTGTTCGTCTGAGCATCATACGATCCAAAAGGGCTCTCAGCTTCTTGAAAGCCGTCTTGCCGGGCCCTACCATGCCGTTTTTTTGGATAGGCGTCAAAATTTCATTGTTCCAGAAACACGTCTGAGAAACGAGGCATTAGATGGTATTTATCGCCAGAGGTAGGAACAATATCCCACATGTTGCATGGGACTGTGACCACATTCTACGGAGTAAGGGGTTAAGCGTGACATCATTCAAACGGTGGAGGATACATACCGTCACAATTCCTTTTATCCGAAAACTTCCAGTGGAGAGATTTACAATCGCATTTCTTGCCTGCGAGATAACTTATGAGATGGAATGGGATCGCAAGGAGATAGCTTACAGAAGTAGAAAGCAAAGGGGTCACCTCCTAAGAAACGAATCATGCTGTAAAGTTCCCCAACACGATTCTGTAGTGGAGTGCCCGACAAACACCACTTATAGTTACTATCCAGCTCAAAGCAAGCTTTGGCAGTGTTAGTAGAGCGTTCCTTGATGTTATGGGCTTCATCAAGCTGGAGCCGCGGTATACGCAGGTGAAATTAGTACCATCGTGAGAACGATTGGATACGAAACATACAACGATCCGGTTCCACTTGATCTGATGAAGGGGGGAAGCCTCTTTAACGATATGCCCTTTACGCTTAAAACCGCTTTCTTGCTTTCTGAAGCAGCTTTCTACCACAGCGAAACTGGTCAGGACCTGGCCGTAGTCAACACTTGCTGAACCATAGCATAACGTAGGGTTGACATACGACGTCATATTGTTCGAGTTCTTGGGGATTAACAATGCGAGAAGCACCATGCCAAACGAGAACATTCATACCCTCTGTGTGGGCATTGATCTCGTTGCGCCATTGCATAATTGCAACAGTCGGTCTAGGCCGTGGCTACTATCAAGATACACGAACAGGCAATGCAAAGGATACCCACGCAATGACGAGGTTGGGCTTCTTCAAGTTGGACACAAAGAGGGAGATCATTTGAATAGTCTTTCCCATACTGCGTGAAACAAAGATTTGAGGCGTTCTTGACAAAGAATACCTATTTCTTACCCCATTTCATCCTTGAATGTCAAAGGCTTCAGTACCTTGAAGGAAGATGATGCGACAAACGCTTACAGCTAACATGCCACCGTGCCAAATACTATTTTCTTGCTTTCGCATCCACCAAAGAGACTCTTGCTGGAACGGCAAGAGTGTAACTTTCAACCCAGCAGGCTGTTCAGCCTTCTCGGGAATTATCACAGGGACTTGTTCTTCAAGATCACCCCACACATCCGTAAGTTCTGGATGGTGCTTTTGCAATGCCAGGGAGGTCTTCTCCGCCTGGGATATACGTTGAGTAGATCGCCATTGGGAAGCAAACCATAGACATACCCAAGTTAAGCTGCGGCCAAGTTTTTCAGATAACAAATGCTCTTCCCTCTTGGCTGCAGTTCGCTCGCGCCGCGCGAGACGGCGCCTTTCTACCATTTCAACCCAAGTCAAGGGCTCTGTGGAAATTTTGGCCTTCCCCTTCTTAGATTTCGCTTTTGCCTTTCCTTTCCTTTTTGACATGGGTTCGTCAGAGCTTTCCAGCACGGATAACTCTGACTTGTCATCCGACTCAGCGGAGTCCTCATAAAGTTCTTCATCGCTCTCCACAATACGCACTATACTATCCGTGGTTCGCGTCGCGGAAGTTGACGGGCCAGCACCCAACCTTTGTTGAGCTTCACGGCGGGCAGTCTTGTGGGATGCCTTGATCGCCACATTAACCATAAGAATTTCTTCTTCCGAGTCTGACACTACTCCGTAGTCGGAACAACTCCCATCGGATTCCTCATACGCTTCATCAGATTGCACCTCGTCTTCAGATGGAAGCTCCTCGTCGTCAGGTTCAGGCGAGTCAATGACCCTCGCCTTCCCCTTGCCCTTATTCTTTGGCGCGGGAGTGGATTTGGGCTACATATTAGTTGGTTGACTCAGTCACGATGTTGCAGACGAAGTCAAGCATTCTCGCCTTTGTCTTCGAAGCCCGCACAGGATGTGTGTGTGGCTTGACGACCACAGCATCTGCAACAACTCTTCGTTTGGGCGCAACGTTGATGTCTACTTCATCTTCCGCAGCACGCTTTCGAGCATTTCTTGTGACAATAGTGGTAGGAATAACTGTTTTCTTCACTAGGTCCGGTTCTGGTTCAGACGTGTCAGGGGTTTCAGGTTCCACCGAGTTTGTGTTGCTGAGAGGGGACACCGAGGTGCTCGTAGTCGTCGTTGTCGCAGGCGTGCTCGAATTGCGACCACGTTTTCTTGTCTGCACCATGGCTAGGCGGCGGGTGCTGCACAGAGGGGGAGCTGGAGACAAGAGCGTCAAGAAAACTTACAAGACGCGTCCGCGGCTATTGTTAATTAGTGGCGCAGGAATGTACAGATTTGGTATCATCACGTGACCCGCCACTTTGTGCCACAAGCGCGAACTCCCATTGGGCGGTTCCAAAATTACTGACTGAACACCAAGCTGAAAGCGCAGCAGGTAACTCTGACACGAACCTGCGGAGATACAGGTTTGTCGGAAACAGTTTACCACATTCTAATCCTGTCGTGCCCAATAGGATAAGCATTGATCAGGAGTCACATGGAGGTTGCCAACCCATATAGTATCCCGGGTAGGATACGCACCTATTTGCATACAACGTGGGTTCAAGAAAGGAACGAGTCAAGAGAACACTGTAAACGGTACGCTCGCCTCAGAGATCTATTCATCGCAACACCTACCTGCCTATCGAAAAACGTGAGCTACAACAATCATGCACATTTTCCGACCGTGATGCCTTCTTCGCGTCAAATTAGTTCATTGCTGACGTTCAGAACATCCCTGGGTTGTCCTGTGGCTGCTGTGAGAACAGTGGACCGCAATAACTGGAGGGATACGCAGGGCCGACGACACGATGCAAGTTCCATCCGATTCATTCTTATCCCACTCACGTTGAGTACTCCCGCACGAGGTTTCTTGATATATAGAGATCGGGACCCCAGGGGAGAAGAGTGGAAAAACACTGGCATTGACTGTGGCAGTTGCTTTCCGCACCCCCGAGGACTTCTGGACAAGTATTGATCGTCAGTTGGAGGGCTATAGGCAAATACTTCCGTAAGTCCGTTAACTTTGGGAACCTACAAAGTATTTTCAGGTGCCCAAAGAAACACCTTGGAATGGACCCGACTCGCTGGTGAGGTATTTGCAGACAAGCGATCAGGTTTGGGCAAGCACTCTGGGTACCTTGTGCTATTTCGCGAGCCCGCGAGGCAAAATTGAGAGATCACACAACATTCCGCGGGCGAATTAGCTGGTGGCTCGCCGAGCATGAAACAAAAGGCGATTTGGCCATCCGGACCTTGATGCACGATGGCCGGATGTATTCATCGATATCAATCATCTCTTACCTATAGATAAACACCTCTCGCACGCTGGCTCCTGCCACGTGGTATAACAAGACTACTTCGGCGCAAACATGATGATAATCTCAGTGTGAAGATGGGTAATCGATGAAAAAATTGCCCCATTCCATCGAGAAACCAAGACTCGGGACTGGGAGCCCGTCAAGATTCATCACCGGGGAAATAATTCGCCCGTGGTCAAAAGCCCTCGGACCTGTTGCGCATACGGTGTTATGACCCTTGTGTGCATGTGGGTAGACGTGACAATCAGGTTGGGATGGTTTACCATGCAAGCATGGGGCAACCCTGGGAAATGTCAGTAGAGAGAGAGATCTTGGGATTTCCCGGCCATGCGTTCACTAACTTCCAGTCGGACAACTGTGGGTGGTCGACGGGACGGAAGTCCGCACATAGGTGTTTCCATGGAAAAGACACGCGAGACTGCATACATTTGACAAGTGACGTTCGGAGAAGCGTTTACAGTATAACCTTACAGATACCATGGGAGCGCACAATGCTGTATCTGGAATCCACCGCTTGTTACTGTAGCGCACCAGGAGGTATCCACACTAGGAAGGAACTCAAACACTATAAAACTTCAGCGCTGATTGGACCCATAGAAAGCATGCGCGGGAGCACTTGACGGAGCTAGAAGCGCGTCATGCGCAAATTTCCTGGCTAGATCGTTAGAGTTAAGAGTCGGTGCCTTGCTACTGGGACCAAATTGATATTTAGCGTTATCCTGGGAGTACGGAGGGGTTTGTGGCATTTGTGAAACATTCCAAGGTGGTAACCCGATTGACGGAGGAGGCGGGGGAGTAAAAACATGATCTCCACTTTCCATGAGACCCGAATGTTCAAGTGATTGAATCCTTTGCTGCGGAATGACGGATCCAGAAGGTGCGATGGGTCCGTGAGCGTCCCGATCGATGGAGTGGTGGGAAGGTTGTAATGGAAACGAGAACGACGGACTAGGTAGCACAGAGCCAATGTGGCGTCGGTCTGAATAGGACGATCTACTAGCAGAAAGTGGTGCCGTCTCACCAAACTGGCTAAAAGTTAATCCATCTCCGGCACCACGAAAGGATTCTGTCTGGAGCTCGTCGTGTGAGTATGCCGGAGAGATTGGGCCGGAGGGGGGAATTGTGCGTGGCGAATGCTGTAAAGATAAATCGTTGGTGGCAACTAGAGGATTCGCTGTGGGGGCCGTGGTCTAGGTCAATCCTGCGTATCCTTGTCAGGTTCATGCAACGAACCTGAGCCTGATCCTTGGATTGCGTACCCCGCCCTTCCGTCAATTGCTGCGTGGGTAGGTCGCCGATATGCTTCTTGAATTAAGCGCTCGGCTCCGGGTCTATACGTTTCCTGGTTCAGAGGACCTATTGTTTTAGGTGTCCCAGAAGGGTGAGAAGCAAGAATGTTCTGCTGATTTCGGAGTGATGTTCCAAGAAAATTTGGTCTGCCAGATGATAGATTATCATAAGCGAGACTGCGTGTATCAGATGAAGGCCCTCCCATCATGTCAGACATGGAACGCGTGAGAGCATCAATGGTATCATTGTCGTCAGCCACATTGACAAGTGGTCGAGAGTCACGCCTCCCTCGCCTGACCGAGTTCGAACCTTCTGGAGGTCTGGAGCCACTATTGTCACGGAACTGTCAGACGGTGGTTGAATTCAGTAGGGTTGGGATGTGTACCTTCGTAGTGCTGGAGGTGGAAGGGGTGGATGTCCATTTTGCTTGGCGGTGGGTTTAGTGTGATAATGGACCAGAGGCGGGGAGCTAGTCGTGCTTTTGCAAATCGCAGGAGAATCACACGAAGTCCTCGTGGACTGGCTATCTGGGGAATGAGAAGATGACACCGATAGAGGGCGGGAATGAGAGGACAGAAAGGGCGTCATGGATGGAACAACAGTTCCGTCGGGCGGGACCGTACTTGAAGGCGATATTGGTGGTGACATCAAAGATGGCTGATTGGGACATCGGAAGTCATTCGAGACCACGCTAGATGAGGCAGACGACGATGGATCAGATGAGCGCCAGGTGGTGATAGATGAAAGTGGTATTTTGGTGGCTTGAAGTGTGCTTTTACCCGTACCTATGGAATACGAGGTTTTATCTAGGAGAGCATACGCTGGTGCTTTCTCGAGAGTATAAGCAGTAGAATCATGCGAAAACGGCGGAGGAGATTGCGACGGCGGCGGTGATGGGGAGGACGGCGGCGCTGTTACTTCTTGAGGTAAAGTTTCGGGGTGCATCACAGGTGATCTTTCAACGAATGCTTCAGTGGCGCTTGTCAGCCGGAGATCGTCAAACGCTGGTGGGGGAAGTTGCTCGTCGACGAGCGAGTATAAAGGAACGTCCTCATGATTAACCCCAGGTGGTGGCTGTAGCGAGCTATCGGGCAGGCCATCTTCGTGAGGGACAGCTGCAGGTGGTGGGATGGCCACAGGCGCAACATCGGCCACGACTTCTTCGAGTAAATTGGATAGTCCTTCGTGTCCCTCGAAGGGAGGCGGTGAAGATGGGGCGGGTATCGCCAGTTGTTGCTCCAATGGCGAAGGCAAAGGTGGATGAAAATATTGATGAGTCTCGACGGATACCCCCTGTAGACCCGAAGCTTCATGAATACTGACTACTGTGGGACTGTGGGACTGAGCCTCCATCGATATAATCCGGGATTGACGGAGCGCCAGGGGAGGATTCTGAACTTCAGGTTGAAGAGTGAAGCTTTGTGATGAGGAATGGGATACCCAAGGATTAGCCGGGTATGACAGACGAGCCACAGGCGAGGACTTTGGGATCTGCAACGCCGGGAGGAGCGATGGAGGACGCCTTGCACTCACTTCAGGACTGGTAGAGCGCCACGACGGGAACCCATGCGTAGCGACACTACTGTGGTAGAGATCAGAGGGGTTGAAAGACTGCGAAACTTCCGAGCTAGTGTCAAACAACGAAGTCGAGAACGACATTTGACGATGTGGTACACCACACGAAACTTGACTTCCATCACTTGTCGGTAGAGCTGAAGAGGGGGCATGTTTGATCGGTGGTAGGACAGGAATGTTGCTGCAGGGTAGAGTTGAAGATTTGTCGCTCAGTGCGCTCGCATAGAGGCGTCGAGCAAACGACACTCCACGCTCAGGGGACCTAAGGTCGCCGGCGTGCGGGGGCACGGACTGCAAATCGGCCATCCTCTTTCTCTCTGGTTGTCTCCTTTCGATGGTGTAATACAATGTGCGGTCATGGGTCTCCCCAGCCCTCACAGCACTTGCATATGCTTGAGCAGGAGTCACCACGCTGACCTCACTGACGCTGATTGGGCTCCTGACGCTCCGACTATCCGCAGAGCAGATTGACCTATGATCATCAGCAGGCTCACTGACCCATCCAAGGTAATGAGCTCAAATTCGTTAGTTGGTCGAAAATAATTCACCGTGCGCTACCACGTCCAAGCCCTGGTTGGCTTTGCCATAGGCCGAACGGGCCATCGTGGTAACTCATTCGCGTCCTATGGCTGGCGAAGCTCCGAACAGTTGCAAGAAGAAAGTGGCAACTACCTGAACATGAGGACACTGCAACGAGGTGAACACCATTTGAATCAAAGCGCTCAGGCCCAGGGTCACCAGACTACCCAGGGACACCAGTGGCAGGCCTATGTAAGCTGTTCAGGAGAACCTCTTCCCGTTTACTAACCAGTGTGTCCGCGTAAGGCAACATCAGTGGAAGAAGGAGCGCAGAGAGGGCAGACTGATGCACGAGGTACAACCTCAAACACACCACATGGCAGGCACTTGGGGCGCACCCTATGACAATCGGGATGCGGGATACTCGAATATGTACAAGTGATTCTACAAATCCATTGGGTAATGAAAAGGAAGTACCTCAAAGACCACTTTAGTCAGACACTGGTCACCGTAAATTACCAGCCACCGTCAAATTGGTTGTTATCCCAGCCTGCTTGGTAACCTGCCAAGCAAAATTCAGTGATTGAACGGTGGACAAAGTCAGTACAGACCCTGCTCAAAGCCCTCTTCTCTCTCGTATTCATTATGATCCTCAATGGCATCCATCAGGAGGGCACCGCCTACCAGGCCTGCACCACCTACGTTCCAAATCCGTGTTAGTTTCGGTTGTATCGAGGTACTACCTCCACGGACCTGCCAAAACTGCTGTTCCTAGACCAGGTCCTTTCCTTTGTTGCCTGCGCTCTTCCTCAACGTAAACGACTCGCTCTTCGGGATAATGGACTAACAAAGTACGTAATTTACATTTTAGTGCATTTTGAGAAGCTCCAAAGAACCCAACACACACCTCTGTTCTCAGGAGAATGTGAACGACGGTGATGGCCATGGTGTGAACCACCCATGTGTCCACCTGGCAGGGCATTGTAATGGCCGTGAGGGGGCAGTCCGTAAGAGGGTTGGTAGTTTGGATATCCTCCATATCCCTGCGGCGGGGGGGCACCGTATGGGGAGCGGCTGTAGGAGCGATCATGGGGAGGAGGTCCGAGCGGGAGTCCGAAGCCCTGGGGAATGGGCCCGAGGGGATGTTCCCAGGATGAACGCGGGGGTTGCTCGCGGGTATTCACGTAGAACCTTCATAACAAGATGAGCACACTTCGCTAATACTGTCAATGGGTGGCGCACCATTGCCTGTACCTGCACAAGAAGATGATCAGCGTCAATCAGGGAGAGGGTGGCGAGAGATACAGACTCCCAGTTGTACTGTTGTATCCAGCCATAGGGGAGATCTCTTGAATCCGGGTTGGGAGGAGGAGAGGCCATGCTAGCGGTAAAAGAAAGGATACAATCTGTGTGAGAGGATGGTGATGGGTTTTATAGAGACTGCGATGGGTCAACGCCGCAAGCGGTGCACACCCATTTGTGTCTTGTGGACACCGCTTTGCTATCGTTTACGCAGCATTTTACACAGCGTTGCGGCCCGAGTAGACTTACAAAGCAACAGCAGACAAATTGGCATGCACATTCAACGAACTAGCCATGTTACATTGTGCGCAGGATCTTGTATCGTAAAGAAATATCGACAAAAAACATGTATAGTACCACCAAAACCTCAATAGAAAAATCCGACCAACAGCGAGGTGCGACATGTCACAATCGAAATGAACACAGGATCGATGATTGCTTTCGGTCATTTACTTCCTCTTATCAGCCTTTTTCGCCTTTTTGGCAGGTGGAGGAGTGGGCTCATGGTCAGACTCCTCCTCCGAACTGCCATCGCCTGATGCTTTCTCCTCGAGTTCTTTCTCCTCTCCTACCGATTCATCGTCAGAAGCCACTTCTGACTGCTCATTATCTGATAACGCGACAGTCTCCGCTGATTTAGGCGCAGGCTTCGCAGGTTTCTATTGCTCCTGTTCAGAACATGAATACGTAAGGCAGATAAACAACTTACGGAGGCAACCTTCTTTTCAGGCTTCGCAGCGGACTCAACCACTTTCCTTGCCGTCTTAGAGGTCCCTTCTGATGGGACATGGTTCAGGTGCGACGCATTGTATTTAGCCAACTCTTGCTCGTGGGTCAGCTTGGCAGCAGTCACTCTGTCAAAGTAGGGCTAGTCGCGAAAATATGAGGGGTCGATGACGAAAAAGAGCTCTTGCACGATTACCTGTTTCTTCTCTGAGGGGAGGCCATTCCATTGCTGAGAGATCAGACCCATAAGTTCCCTGTACTGGATGTCCGGGTTCGCGTCGCGAACAGCATTTCGAATCTCGTTCTGGAAGAGGATGTACGCAGAGGGAGGGGCCTTGGGAGCATTGGGGTCCTTGGGCTTTTTCTCCCGCTTCCTTCGTTTGCCGCCTTCGTCTGCCCCTAAGACCGTGAGCTTGCGTTTCTTCGATGGGGCAGGAATCGCGTCGATGGCGGCCTGCAAGGCCTCGACGACCTCAGGATCGTCAAGTGGCGCTTTGGCAACTACCTTGGCGAGCACGTCAGCGAAATTACCGAACTGGCGCATCGCCTCGGCAGCAGTGGATAGTTTAGTGATGAACTGTAGATAGAAGGGGTGTTCAGATAAGTTGTCGTTGCCACGACGCGCACACTGACCTCAGTCCTCGTCGTGTCCGCGTCAGAGGACTGTTCTTTGATAATTTTGGGGGCCATAGCCAGAAGTAAGCGTGGAAACGCGTTTAGAGTAGTTCGGGAGAGAGAGACAAGGAAGGACTTGGTAGTGTGAAAATCGACTAGTGTTGTTGATAGCTGCAATTATAAGCTTTTGTTTGTTGATGCCTATTAGGTTCGTTACATTGAAACCCAACTAACCATCAGGTAAGCATTGCTATTCATACAATTATCGGCCAGCCTACGCGAGTGTCCTACACGACCGAGGCGCATATGGAAACGATCATTGTAACTGTAGTAGGAGAATTCGTAAGGACCCCTCGGAGAGAACGAACAACAGGCAGTCAGGACCTACTGTTTATCGCACAGGTATCAACGCGGGACGCGGTTCCTTGTGGAGACCTGGACCGTATGAAATCATGCGCATCGGGTGCTGCTGTTGCTCGTCGCGGCCAGGGGCATGGAACGTGGACATTCTTGACTTGCTGACCATGGATGATCGCTTCAGAAAGGCTCCTGCGCACCGCTTCCAGTGGGAGCCACAGCCCGTGCCGTGGTGCCGCTAAGGGAATTAAAACAGCGCTTAAAGCGGAGATAAAAACGATGGCAACACTAATTGCTCCCTTGACTGGTCAGTGCGCTTCAATCCTCAGCACCATCACAGAGACAGAACTCGCAGGCGGTTGAGCGTGGCGACCTGTTGAACGCCCTGCGAAAGGTGAAAAGGCTTGTATACCGTCTGCGTTTCTTCTCTTCTTTTCCGCGTCTCGTTTGCACAGAAATAAGCCGTTTAGTGTTGCCCAAAAACGCTTGAGAACCAAGGGACGCCAGAAAAAAGAGAAAATCTGTCCAGATGGATAGTATGTACCCGAATGTGCCAAATCAATGGCCGCAGAATGTCCCCGACCCCCAGCACGTCCATGTTGACGGCGCACCGCCCTCAAACGACGACTGGAAAGACCGTTCAGCGCCCAACACCAGTGCGGGTGGGTCAGCTGCTGCGCAGCCAAGCTTGGATCTGAGCGACTTTGGATTGGGCGATATACCGGGTAAGCACTTCTCCAGGCGCCCGTCAACGAGCTTGCTCCGTCAGTTTCGAACAAAATTGTTGACGTTTACATTCAACAGGACCGTCGACGTCCACCTCAATATCACCGCCACCGCAATCCTACTATGCCCACCCATATCAAAGCTTTTACATCTCCACCGTCCCTGCCCCATACAATGCCATGGCATATGGTTCATTATCTTGGCCGAACTCCTCAGCACCGTTGCCGCTCTCGAGTTATTCGACATTAAATGGTGCAACCACATCGTCGCTATCGCAGCCCTCGACGTCGCAACAGCAGATGGCGTCTCCTCCACCCCCTCCACCCCCGCAGCCCCAACTAATGATCGAGTAAGTGGATCATCATTTCCGGTTTGCGGTGACTAACACTCATCTCACAGCCCTGCATTGACGACGATCAGTGATACGGAGACCGGTCGACCCTATTCGCAACCTTCAAACCAAGTTGTGCCAGCAACGCAACAAGCTCAGTCACGACAACAACCCCAATATCAGTATCAGCAACCTACATTATCGATTAATCCTTCTTATGTTCTTCCATCGCATTTTTACTCGCATTCTCCACAGCATCAACATACACAATCTCAATCTCCACCAGCCACGCTCTCTCCTCATGTCCTTCATTCTCCCTCTGCTTCCATGACAGGTGCCTTGTCTTCCTTTTACTCTCCGTCCACATCATCTACATCGACTAGCACCTCCGCGGTCTCTATCAACCCTCAAGCCCGAAAGGATAAATTCTCGGCTGATATCAGACCACTTCTCCAGCCCAATTCCTTCACTGGAGCTGGCGCTGTCAACTCTCTTGTTTTGCATATCGACAACTTTGGTTCTCAGGACGTAGACCCGACTACCCGACTGGAGATATTGACGAAAATCAGAGACAACGCCGGTAATCATTATTTCCGAGCGTGGCTGGAAAATGTCGCTGCAATGGATGTCACTCGCGAATGGCTGAAAGCCGGTCTTGTGGCTAAGAGCGATAGCCTTTTAGTTGAAACCATAATGCCGTTGCTCCATGTCAGTTTGATTCGAGTTGCTGGAGCACGAGATGAGCCTGATACGCTCCCTTTAGATCGTGGATAGGCTTCCTATGACAGTCGATGCCCTGAAGGCGTCGAAGCTGGGCAAGATCATTGTCAAACTAGTCAAGGAACCACCAGCACCAGGTGAGCGCCGTTTCAGCGTAATTCATTCTACTCCTGCATCCAATGGAGATATACATACGTCTGCCCCTGCATTGAAGCGTGCTCGTCTGTCGTATCATAATCTAAGCGAAAAACCTCATGTATCTAACAATTGTCTGTTTGTCGATGTCCTGCCGCAGCGATCAAGGATATGGCGTCGAATTTAGAGCGGAAATGGCGTTTGTTGGTCGAAACTGCCACGAAACAGACAGAAAGCAACCCGACGGAGGGTGGGTCACGTCAGTTCGTTCCGCGGACCGACGAGCGCTAACTTTCATTCCAGATGCCAAACTAAAGAAACGGAAGCTGAACGAGCCACCCGCCGCCAAAGCACCACCACCTGCAAAGAAGGTTGCCGTCACACCTGCAGCGTCATCCTCCAAGGTAACTGTGAAGAAGGAGGCGAAGCCCGTCAAAGACTCGCGATCGGATTCGTCATTTTTCTCGGCTCCGAAACCCAAGCCGAAATTACCCAGCTTCAAGAAGGCCCCAGTGACTGTCAAGAAGGAGCCGGATACGAATGTCGCACAACCATCGTCGATCGATCCATTTCAGGAAGCGCTCAAGTCCATGGGTAAAGGTCGGAAAGCATCTCCGGCCGTGTCCACGCCTCCTTCGATTCCGGCAGCGAGCACGCCCCCCGCAGGCAACACTGTTGGTAAGACGAAGCGAAAGTCGGTCTCGTGGGCGCCGGAAGGTCAACTGGAGTCGATCCGGCTGATCGAACGTGCGGTCTACGACGATGATCCAGTAGATGTCAGCCCTTTGCTCTATTTTCACGTGTACTGTACATTGATATCGCGTGTCTTGCACTCGTCCGATAGGGTATACATACTACGCACAGTCTTCGCGATCTTGATCGGGGAGAAGGGGCGGCGTTGCATGCACATTTGTTTGAAGAACTCATTGACTGGACGGATCCAATAAGTGAGTCGCCGGGATCATAATGGAACCTGTTCGATCGCTAACGGCAGGACAAAATTCCTTTCTTACAGCCATCGATATCCCGATAGATATTGATCTGACGCAACGCGGCCTGCAGAGTGTGGAGAAGACTGCTCAAGAGGAACGAGAGCAGACCGCATTAGGCGCGCTATATATGAACGCGGCGCAGATACCAGATAGTCCGGCTGAGCCTGCCGCGACGATTCCGGAGGAGGATGTAGACGTGGACGTCAAGATGATGACGGTGGGACCGGAGAGCGATATCATCTTTTGGAGTGGGGCTGCACTGTCGCCTCAGGTGTCCGTCGCAGACTTGGTGAATCAGCTCGCGGCTGGTGGCGTGGATTATCCGATGAACGACTCCACGGCGGGCAGCGGTCTGCCGGTGGGCTTTGACCCGAACATTTTGTCGTCCATACCACCAGAGCAGATGCAACAGTTGATGCAGCAGGCACAGGCGCTGCTGAATCCAGGGCAAGCGGGGGGCAGTGGACAGCCGCCACCATTTGGTGGTTCAAGCCAGGCGCCGGGGTGGAATTCCCCGGGCCAGTTTCAAGAGTTCGGGCAGGAGTTCACTGGGGACGATGCCAGCGCTCGGGCTCGCTGGGCAGCTGACAGGGGGCGGGGACGCGGGGTTCGTGGGCGCGGTGGACGAGGGAAGGGCGATGACGGCTCGTATAGAAGTAGTAAACGAAGACCATGCAGTTTCTTTGCGGAAGGAAGGCGAGCATCGATCACATCTGAATGTGAGACTGGAAAAAAACTGACGACCCGTCTTTCGTGATCGCAGATGTAGATATGGCGACCAATGCGACTTTAGCCATGAACCGATTTTCTAGTGTCCGTTGATTATTCCACACGTTCGGTTTTTTCCCCTTTTTCCTATTTGCATGCCGTACTGTTTATGATCATATGTTGATTACTTGGAAAAGTATCATCTGTCAATGCATCACGCACACGGACCCCTGTCAATCAATCGCATCATAAAATGAGGTTAATCGCGAGCTTATTTATTGAGCGTCGGGTCGGTCATACGCTGAATGCTCAGCTTAAATCGCCGCGAAAAGTTCGCAATATTCAGGGTAGTAGAGCATCATAGTTGTACAGAAAGCTATAAATAACACATTGATGAAGGCACCACCAGAATCCGAGCAACAGTAGCACGGTGCACGTCCTGCCAAAGAATAGAAAGATATATGTAACAGCCAGATACACGCGAGGGAGGGGCTGATATGATGACCATGCACAATCACAATATACTTCCTACGCCTCGATAGCGACACAAGATATTCCACAAAAATCCGCCAGATGCTAACCGTTCCGCTTTTGTTTGCGTGTCCTTTTTGTTTGTGGTTCAGCGTTGCCGATTGTCGGCGAGTTGGTATCGTTGGGTTTGCGTTTGAGAGTTGCCGCGGTCATTGTCGGGGTAGATGAGGTCAGTCCCGCCTGCGAAGGAGCGGGAGGCTGATTAGGTGCTGGGGGAGCGGGGCCGGAGGTGTGGAGCTTACTCTGCTTTGGGGGGATATCAGCAGAGGGCGGCGGCGGAATATTTTGAGGTGAACTGCGCGATGACATAGAGTGTATAGGAATAGCTCCCGACATGCCCGGATACAGCGCCGACGTGGGCGGGCCGCCATAGCCATGGAAACCCCCAAGTCCACCACCGCTTGGAGCTGAACCCATGTATGCACCGTTGAGAGGTGGGTTATGTGTTGCCTCCCTGAGTTTCTTCGCCAGCGCTGAGAGTGCATCTACGTGGAGAATTTTGTCAGGCGGCGTATTCATATGTATTCGGGAGTGGCGTAGCTACCCATCGGCCCCAGTCGCGTTTCGTTTGCGAACGCAATCAAGTCTGTCATCTGACTTACGCTCTCAGCCAGCTGCAAAATGAAAATGATTCGGATCGTCGCTCGGGGTAAATGTCATGTGGTACGGACCTCGAGACATCGCATAGTGGCTTGCGGGATGCCAAAAGCGTTGACCGGTTCGCCTGGTATTGATGCATGGTCAATCGAAATGCGAGGATCGTCCCATTGCCTGTCTTCCTCTCGTTGACCAATAGATGCACCGTTCGGGCTGGGGGTAGGAGCATTGCGTGAACGAGGTGTGTTGGGTGATCCGACAGTACGTTGACCAGCGATACCATCGAGGGAGATAAACTTTTCGTGCGTATGTGCATCAAACTGAAGCTGGTCAAATCTAAGCGTAAAGGGGGTTTGCTGGGGTTGTGTGGGACTTGTGAGTGGAACGATGTAGACATGGACTGTCAGGGGGCCGCGTAGTGTGACGGTGTATCCGTTATTATACTTGTACGTCCATACCGCGCTGACGCATTCCACGACTGCATGGTGCTGGGCAATAAGTCTCTCGCGCGCGCCATCGAGTGACAGTGTCATGGACTTGACACCCGATTGCGTGGTCACCAGAAAAAAACGGGGTAATATGGGAACGCCGATTTCTGAACGCGGTGCCGTCGGTAATTAATGTCGACGTTACGATTTAAGCTGTCAGAGAACGGGAAAGTGACGTACCAAATGGTTTGGCTTCGTTCCTCTGGTTATCCTTCCACAAAGTGACCTTCATGGTCGCCTTCGGCGTAAAATAATCTTGCACTAGCCCGGTCCAATATGATAATTGATGTTTCTAACAAAGAATCCGGGGCGAAATCAAAGTTAGCGAGAAGGTTGACAGCAGGCCAAGAAGGTAACTAACGAGAGGATTCTCGTTCGAAAGTTGTCCACTAAACTGTAGCAAACGAATGAGCCCTTGACCGAGCCCCAACGGGGGGGCCACCCTGCTCATGTGAAGCATCAGGATCTCGTTCCAGGATACAATCAGTGATGCTCAGAACTCACACAGGAGGCCGTGGAAGGACGGGGGGTTGAGGTTGTGACGTAGTCGGTTCCGAGGAGGCCGCATTAGTGGCAGAGGAATTGGTGGTTGGCCCCTGCGGTGGGCGAGGAGCTATGGGCTGCTGCACCGACGGGGACTGTCGCTGCTGATGAGGTGATGACTGAGGAGGCTGGGTATGTGGGGTTATTCGGGCGGAGGTGATAAGTCCAGATGAAGAAGGGGGGAGTTGTGATTGAGTGCTCCGTGGTGTGTGTGATGGTCCTGCCTGTGATGGTGGACGACCTGGTGGCCCTTGTGGCTGAGACTGTGGTCGTTGTGGTTGCTGCTGCACATGTGCAGCCATAGGATCTGACGGAGAGTGTCGATGAGGTGGTGGCAATTGTCGTGGTGGTACAGAATTCCTGTGCGCAGTGCTAGGATGTGATGGAGGACGTGCGGGTGGCGGAGGATTTGCTTGTGATACGAAATGACCGCTAAAGTTGTCATTTTGTTGAAGCTGCTCGAACTGTTGTGCAGGGGTAGGCTGAAATGAAGAGCGAATTTGGGTGGAGGTATTTTGGAGACCTTCGCCAATGGACTGTGGTATTTCGAGAGCGTCATTTTGGGAAACGGGGGGAGTAAAAGGGAATGCAGCGCCAGGGTTTGGTATTCGACCTGAACCAGCGACCATGTTCTGGGAGAAATGGTTGTGGCCCACGAATGCGTTGTCAGGATGACTTATCGGACGAGGACCCGGTGCTTGGGAGGGGCCGGGCTGGCCCATGATCATGTTAGAAGAGGCATGCTGCTGCTGAGAGTGGGCACCTGGGCGGGGTGAGGAGGTGAGGGAGGGGGGGTGGTGAGGATGGCCGGGAACGGTCGGCTGAAAAGAGTTTTGAGATAAGGGCTGCTGGAGACCCGCCTGCGGCATTCCTGGGGGTTGCGGTAGACTGTTCATGATCTGGGATGGCGCGGAGGGTGCCCTGAGAGGGTTCTGTGGCACAGCGGTAGCGCTCGGTTGACGACCCATTAAATCTGGGGAAATTGATCCCGGGATGGATGAGGGTAAGCGAGACATGATGGACTGCTGAGGAGGGGGACGAATGTGGGCAGACATGTTAGACTGTGGATTGATGGCCATGTTGATACCGTTGAGGGAGGGTTGGGCGGGATGCATGCCAGGGACATGTGAGGCAGCTTGGTTGAGGCCCTGAGGATGAGACTGGACACGGCGAACCTGTACGCCATTGATGCCTTGCTGCATCATGCCTGCAGGGAAAGCCATGGGTTGGAGCGGGTTATGTCCGAGCTGAGCCATATGGGATGCGCCGGGGGGCGCTGCGGATGTGTTCATCTGTGGGTTCTGACCCTGTTGTATTGCATTCTGACGCATCTGATACCTCGCTGCGGTGGCCTGGAGGGTCGAGTTGTTGTTGTTCTGGACGCCGGTCGCGAGCATGGCCATGGAAGGATTTGGAGCGTTGGACATGAGGCCGATATGGTTTGCGGACTGCTGCTGCTGGGGAGGCTGCTGCTGGGAGGGAAGAAAGTGAGGGGGGTTGATGGGCACCTGGGTGAGCTGGGGGATGTTCTGCTGGGGACGCAGCATGTCGGGAGGGGGACGGACGTTCATGGCGACCGGCGGGGAGTCGGGAGGCGGGCGAAAAAAGCGGGGAGGAAACGGACACGGGGCGAGCGCGGGGCCAGAACAGGGCGCGCTCGGCGCAACGGCGGAGGAAACGGCCGGGGATGGGGGACAGAAAGAGCCGTCGCGGCTGGGGGGCGGGCGTGACGCAGATCGTCTTCGTCGGCGGGGAGGGCGGCGGGGAGGGCGGTGGTCAGTAGGGGATATATGATAAATGGGAAAAAATAAAAGCAAGATATGATTTTTCGCGGAGAAAGATAATGTCAGAGTCTCGACGAGCACGTCGACGGCAGACTCAAACTCGCTCAGTACCCACACTCCCACACCCTCTGCCACGTGCGCGTCCCTGCCACCACACCACTTTATGGTCCGAAAACTCAAACACCACGAGCAAAAGCTCCTCAAAAAAGTCGATTTTCTCGCTGTGCGTATGCCCTCCGACCCCCTCGAGACCCCCCCCCCAGCTGACTCACCTTGAACAGTGGAAGCAGGATGCCAACATACGCGAGATCAAGGTCCTCCGCAGATACCACATACAAAACCGAGAGGACTACCACAAGTCAGTCTTCCCCACACGCCCTCTTATCCCACCACTCATCTTTTCCAGATACAACAAACTGTGCGGTGCGCTCCGCTCGTATGCACACCGCCTCTCCGTACTCCCCGCACAAGATCCCTTTCGCGCCCAGATGGAGGACCAGCTGCTCTCCAAGCTCTATGACATCGGCGTCCTCACTTCACAGACAAAGCTTAGCGACGTCGACAACAGGCTCACCGTTGCTGCCTTTTGTCGGCGTCGCCTCGCCGTGTTCATGTGTATGAGCAAAATGGCCGAGACAGTCAGTGCAGTACGTGCCCTCCTCGTACACTTCTCTGTCACACATGCACACACCGCCCCAGGCCGCAAAGTTCATCGAACAGGGTCATGTCCGCGTCGGTCCCGATACGATCACTGATCCTGCCTTTCTCGTCACCAGGCACGTCTCTTTTGTTCCACCGCACACACTCCTCATCCTGTCTCCAGGCATATGGAGGACTTTGTCACTTGGGTAGACACCTCCAAACTTAAGCGGTCAGTCATGGCATACAATGATGAGGTCAGTCCCTCCGCGACCTCTCCCGTATCCTTGCTAACAGGATCCAGCTCGACGACTTCGATCTGTTGTGAGCCCTCGCTCCGCCGCCCATACAATCATTTTTGGTATGCCATTGTCCCCGCAGAGTGTCAACATGTCGTCACA
Organism: Lanmaoa pseudosensibilis; assembly: GCA_038092875.1. Lineage (NCBI taxonomy): Eukaryota > Fungi > Basidiomycota > Agaricomycetes > Boletales > Boletaceae > Lanmaoa > Lanmaoa pseudosensibilis. The sequence continues at coordinate 44,321 of JBBPRF010000083.1, read as the reverse complement.
TTGCGCCAGTAATAGTAGTAGTAGTATTTCCGTGTTCAATGAGCGTGTATGCAATCGCAATACTACCTTGTACTCGTCCCTGTATCTGCTAGTCTTGCCTCCTGTTACTAGGTACTTGCACCGAGGATAACGAATACGGATTTTCACGCGAGTTGTTGCCGCGTCAAACATGCCATTTCCAAGTAGTAATTCGGTACACGCCGCCAACAAAGTTGTCAGTCTTATTCCGTCTACAACCATATTTCCCTCCTTTCCTTTTTTTCTTTCAGCGTCATACACGCCCTATCTTCCTTCCTTGGAGGCAAACAGCCACTAGCCTGTCCTTTGGGGGTGCAGTGTTTCGACCAGAACGATGGCGGAAGCCGGTGACGGGAACATCAAGGTCGTGGTACGATGTAGGCCTCTTAACAGTCGCGGTACGCCTCATACACAAACCACATCTTGACATATTTCGTCGCTCACTCGCTCATTTCCTCTCCTTTGCCGTCCCTTCCCCGAATCGATCATGCAGAACTCGCAAGAGGTGCCAAACCACTCATCCGCATGCAAGGCAACCAGACGTTCCTGGATCCGCCTGAGGTTGGGTCCGCCCAGGACGCCAAGCGTGCCACAGAACGGAAAACGATGGCCTTTAGCTTTGACAAGAGTTATTGGTCTGCTGGACCTCGCGACGAGCCGGGGTATTGTTCACAGCAGACGTTGTACGACGACCTCGGGAAGGAGCTGTTGGACCATGGATTTGCGGGATTTAATGCGTGTATTTTGGCTTGTGAGTCTCTTGCGATTCTGTCACTTTGTCGCCTTCCGTCGTGCTGAAATACGACACGCGTGCCAAGATGGACAGACTGGTGAGTGACTTCCCTGTCGTGTCGAGCATGAGATATTCACGCACCGACCTCGATAGGTTCTGGTAAATCTTATAGGTACGTTCCAAACTGCATCATGTATGCGCCAGAAGTCCGTTGACCTGGCCATTGGACAGCATGATGGGATGTATGTGCTCCACAGACTCGGGCCGTCGCACTCATTGACAAGCCCCGTCATCTCAGATGGACCCGACAAAGGAATTATACCTTTAACATGTTCGGAGTTGTTTGTACGCGTAGAACAGAAGAAGGCCAACGATCCCAATGTCAATTTCACAGTAGAGGTATCATATATCGAGGTATGTCTCACCAACTCGTTCGATATCCGTTGCCACAATACGATGACTACAGATATACAACGAAAAAGTGCGCGATCTCCTGAATCCCAAAAATTCGGGGAACTTGCGTGTTCGAGAACACCCAAGTCTGGGACCATACGTCGAGGATCTTTCCAAGTTGGTCGTGAGCAGTTATCATGAGATGATGACACTCATGGACGAGGGGAATAAGGCGCGGACGGTCGCTGCTACTAACATGAACGAGACGTGAGTCTTGATGCTGCGCTCTCCACATTTGACTGGGATACCTAACACGCGATTGCTCAGGTCGTCTCGATCCCATGCCGTATTCACCCTGTTGTTGACCATGAAGAAACATGACGTTGCCACGAATCTAGATACTGAGAAAGTATCCCGAATCAGGTCCGCGCTCGCCTTTGGAGCATTGATGTGACCCGAGCTGACTCCATTCGCAAGCTTGGTCGACTTGGCAGGTTCGGAGAGAGCTAATTCGACAGGGGCGACCGGTCAGCGTCTCAAAGAAGGTGCAAACATCAACAAATCGCTTACGACCCTCGGAAAGGTCATCTCTCAACTCGCCCTCGCTAGTCAGGACGCAGGCAAGAAGGGGAAGAAGGGAAAGGGCGACGAATTCATCCCTTATCGCGATTCTGTGAGAACGAAATTCTCCCCGCTCCACCTGTTGATTCAACTCTGACGGACATGCCGATGAACACTAGGTTCTGACTTGGCTGCTCAAGGACAGCTTGGGGGGAAACTCGAAGACGGCTATGATTGCCGCCATCTCGCCAGCCGATTACGAGGAGACGTTAAGTACGCTACGGTATGCTGATCAGGCGAAGAAGATCAAGAACAAGGCTGTTGTGAACGAGGATCCGAACGCGAAACTCGTGCGCGAGCTGAAGGAAGAGTTGGAGTTGCTCAGGGGTGAGTATACGCTGGATGGTGGTGTGTGATGTATTGCCAGCTGACTTCACTGTAAGCTCGCGTGGCGTCTTCAAGCGGAGAGGATACGTTCGACCCGCACATACCCCCGGAGAAACAAAAGGTCACATACCAGACGAAGGACGGAAAGATCAAGACGGTCACGAAGGCAGAGTTGCAGGAACAGATGGAAACGAGCGAAAAGTTGATGCAGAGTCTGAACGAGACGTGGGAGGAAAAGTTGACGAGGACGCAGGAGGTGCAGAAAGAACGGGAAAAGGCTCTGGAGGAGTTGGGCATCACGGTGGAGAAGAACCTTGTTGGTGTGCATACCCCGAAGAAGGCTAGTATGTTGCGAGCACCAAACCAGCATCACATTGACTTTTTTTTTGTAGATGCCCCACTTAGTGAACCTGGTGAGTATTGTTATACGAAACTATCGGATCACGGCTGAACGTACCATTTCCTCGCTCAGAACGAAGGCGAGCATTGGCGCTACTTCATACTTGTTTGAATTGATGACACGGTTCACAGACCCATTAATGAGCGAATGTTTGATATATCAGCTCAAACTCGGTCGTACTATGGTATGTTTACTCATGCTCTGACGTCATTAACGAGTACTGAGCTCGAGAGAACAGGTCGGCCGCCTGGACAGCGAAAAACCGGCAGCAATCCGGCTCAGTGGAGACAACATATCCGAAGAACACTGTGCATTCGAGAATGTCGATGGCAAAGTCACGTTACATGCCATGCCAGATAGCGTGACGGTAAGTGCGTATTTGGGAGCTCTTTCGGCCACTGACATGGTTCGATAGTTCCTGAACGGAAAACAGATCACACCGGGTCAGGTGAGTATCACGATGGTATTTCAAGAGGTTCGTTGTAATCGTGCTTGTAGCCATATAAGCTACGGTCGGGTTATCGAATCATTCTCGGTGTGTTTAATGTGCCAGCGTAGTGTCCGCAATTTTCGTCGTTGATCAACTTTTGAACAGGGGATAACCATGTTTTCCGGTTCAATAACCCCGAAGAGGTTCGAAAACTGCGTGATCGAGCAACTGCCCGATCGAATTTGCATCTGAGCGTCTCTGCTGCCGACCTCGAAGGCGCTGAGGTCAACGCTACGCCCTCGACTCGTCCTCTGTCCAGAGCCTCATCCGCGGGCGATGCTGACGTAGACTGGAATTATGCGAAGCGGGAAGCTGCTCTAGCTCGACTGGGCCTCGATCCTACACTAGACAACCTTCCGGACGAAGAGATTAACAAGCTCTTTGAACGAATCACCAAGGTCAAGACAATGCGTGACCACAACTCGAAGCCACGGCCTGAGAGTAGTCTCAGCCAACGCGACGACGTGTGGAGCGAGTCGGGTCGGCCATTCTCTAGCGACGCGACGACGGATGACACGAGTGTCGACGCTGCACCAAGTCACGGGAGCCCCGATATGGATGGGCCCCTCAAGGACGTTCAGCATCAGCTCGAGTCTCGTCTCCAGGCTATCTCGGAGTCCAACGAGGCGGAAGACTTGAAAGTGGAAAAGGATCACATGGAGCATCAGTTGAAGATGGTTCAACAACAACTCAGGCGCCTCATCGATGCACGTGCGCACGGAGAATCGGAAGATGATATTGTCGGATTCGAGCCAGTCATCTACACGGCAAGGCAGTTACGTTTGATACGCAAGGTCCTGGATAAATGGCGGGCCCATCGGTCGTTTTCTATGGCTGAGACTGTATTGTCCAATGCGGTTCTTGTGAAAGAGGCGACCGTCATCAGGTACGGAGGTTTTTGTGAGCCGACATAGAAACAAGGTCGATAGTTAACCAATTTGAATTTTCATTGTAGCAAGGAACTCGGCAAAGACGTTTCATATAATTTTACTATCGCCTCCGGTGGGTCGCTGGCAGCGCCAACTTCGGGTGTGGACAATATTGGAAGTCTTGATGGGTTCGGCGATGTTGCTGATCCCCGACTTGCCTCTGCAACCCAGCCATCCGTTGCTATCAAGGTTCTCGACAAGAAACATTGCGCAATCTATACGTGGTCTCTAGATCGTCTCCAGCAACAGCTACAACGGATGCGAAATCTGACGACTTATATCGATAGACCGTCGTATACCCAGCATTTCAGCTCTGATAAACCCTTCTACGACTCTCCCCCACCGCAGTTTTCTTTTATTGGAAACGCGCTCGTATCCCTGGCACCACTTTCCCGTCGCCTCTCCTCATCCTCCATGGTCCCGATATTTTGCCGTTATACGGCAGAGGCAATCGGCTCCTGCAGGGTAGACCTCAAGATTTCCAGTGTAATTCAAATGTCTACGAAGCATGCATCCGGATCGGCTGCCTCGACTAGGCCCAGCTCTCCAGTTCCGTCTCTATTATCGTCAGGGAGCAAGATCAGCTTTTTCTTGACAATCGATTCTATCAAAGGACTTTCATCCCACGATTTCGCAGCCTTGCATCTACAGGTGCGATTATCTTCGTTCGTGGGACCGTCACTTGCGAACGAAGAGATATTCTCGTCCTCTGTGCTTGATATGGAAGCATCTTCGCTATCGGAGCTCAAGTTCCGGCGGACATTCTCCATTGTTGCTCCTACCAAGGTTATCAATTACTTACGACAAGGATATGCTCCCATAGAATTCTTCGCAGCTGTCAAGCCAACTTACTTGGAGCGCCTAGAACGATGGGATGAAATGCGCGAGCTGCACATTCACCCGCGCCCGCCCTCCTCCATGAGCCAAGCTGACAGCAAGTCGTCAAATACGCAGATGATGCGACGGTCTGAAACAGATTTTGTCATTGAGCAACTCCATGATGTTGCGGCTCGCGTTCAAATCCGAGAGCTGGCTGCGAACGGGGAGTACGTTCCCGTTCCTGTGGTTTCTCAGGGGAGCCTCGATCCAGGCGCATTCTTCCTTCACCAGGGGTTACAGCGTCGTATTTACCTGGAGCTCTCTTCTGATTCAGGACCCCAGCTCCCATGGTCATCTGTTACGAAGATCAGGTTGGGAAATGTGCGTTTGCTTGATCCAAAAGGCCGAATACATGATTCAACGTCGAAAGCCATGGCCACCCTTCCATTACTTGCGGATCAGACGGTTGAGTTCAGGCCAGACGGGACGGGATCGTTGACTTCAGAAGCCCTTTGGGATTCGAGCGTTCACGATTCTGTGCTGCTGAATCGCGTCACGACGAATCCATACCGCGTCATTTTGCAACTTCAGTGGGCAGTGGTGGTGGAGTCATGTAGCGAACCAGCTCAATTCTCCATGGATGTCGCGGTGACGATGCAAACACGGGATGCTCGCCCTCCAAATCGTTTCCTTACTTTCCTCAGCTCGGGCAAAATTCTTTCAAGAATGCATTCGATATTCAAAGTCCGTCTGTCCCCGCCCCTGACACGTTCACCCCATGATCTGTGGCGTCTTGACACGTCGGAGAAATACGTGCGCGGGGAGGAGGTATTACAGACCTGGAAGCCGAGAGGTATCTCGGCCGTGGAGGACTACGATCGTCTTGTGAAGACCGAAAGAAGAGCCGCCGATGTGCAAGCTGTTCGTGTCGTGCTGGCATCCTCCCGTGCGATGTCACGGCCTCCCCCTGGGTCTGCGGTGTGGGGCTCGGACACAATACTCCAGAAGACGATAACGCTCTGGCAGAAACATTTTGGTCACCCCAACCAGGTTTGTTGGATCAGATATCACAACAGGGAAATGAATGTGCTCATAATGCGATCTTGATTGACATAGATTGTACTGAGTCAGGTCTCATCGGAGATGGACAGGCCCAGCTCTACTTCTAAAGCCAGCAGGTCTTATGGCGACACGGTCAAATTAAACTCCACTGTGACGCTGGTGCCACGCAGGCGCGTCATAACGTATTGTCTTGTGGAGCTAAACAGCTAAAATCGAAAACATCTTTTCCCCACAGTGATGGCCCAACTAAGAGAGGATACCTGTTCATTCTGACAGACGCCAGCCACGACACCTGGGGCAAGCGGTGGTTTGTCCTTAGGAGGTGACGTTCATCTTCTTTGGCCGCGCTACATCTTACTCACATATATTGTAGACCTTACCTCCATATGTACACGAGTTCCAATGAACTCGAGGAAGTTGGTATCATCAGCCTCAACGGGATGAATATCGAATGTGACCCCAACAAAGAGGCTCTTCTTGGGGTGAGTCAAAGAGACACCACGTCGGGTCTTCATTTAATAGGCGTCTGTTCGCAGAAACAGTTTTGTTTCACGCTATTCACCGCAGCTAATTCGCATGTGCTCGCCGCCCCATCGTTAAAGGAATTACAGTCATGGACATCGAAACTAGATCCTACTGGTTCCAACCTCACCTAGACGGGGCGCCTCAACGGATCGCTTTTCTCACTTGTTTACCCTGTTCCTTATCTTATTGAGCCCATACTTGTCTACATGTCTATACACGTATACCATAGTCACCATACGAAATTTGTCTGTGCTATATGCCCTCGCATGCAATGCGCAGACGCGTCTGATGTATTGAAACATTCAAGTTTTCTGGCGCCAAAGGCTCTTGTGTTTTCCCATATAGTTTGGTGTCGGCTTCGAGGTAGATGTATATCATCACACGACCAAACTTACTGCTCAAGGGATGTATGTGTTCTTTCCATAAATGAACTTCGAAGAAGACCATGATAATATCAATACGTTCCGGACAGACGCATTTTCATTGACATACGTGGATGACGTGCGCTGGCACATGTACTGCACTACACGGGATCCCATCGTAACTTCAGTCAAATAAGCTTTCGGAAGAGTGATATGACGCTCTCAATGGAACCTCATCGTTGACGTTGAGCTCCAACTTACGTCGCTGTTCCGTCATCTAACGGGCGGAATCGGTTGGGATACCAATTCCGAAGGCTCGCATAACATGGTGAGAGGCTCGGTTCCGCTTTTGAGGCACATACCTGTGTGTTCCCACCCAACAGGCTTTTTGGTCGTGTTGCTCTGCGCTCCCATGGCAGCTGCACTGGGCCCGGGGGATCGAGCACCCCTGCAAACTGTGTGAATTCATTAATTTTGACCATGTGGAAGTGACATCGGCGCAGGATTATACGACACGCCGCTCCGACACTGCTAGTTGAATCATTGACAACCATCATCAGGTGCGGACCGCGTTGAGATCGGCGTGTTGTTCCGTTGTCGATTTGTTCAACTCTCTATCACTCCGGATCTCACCGGCCTCTCAGCCTGTCACGCATGCCCACCCGCACTCTATCACAGGTCCGAATGGGCTCTGCGCATGGGCATTGCCGTTTGTCTCCTCACCTTTTTTTTTCAGGATGCTGGCAGTTTGCGTGTCATTGGCAATTGCGGAACTGATGGATACAAATCCTATTGGTTACCCAGCGCACACCCCTTTTGTCTCGGGGTAAAATGGTTTGTCGACTCGGGACCCGCCTACCTCGTAAGCAGATTATCCCGATGCGGCGGCCGAACGAGGGTGTTTACTCCTTTCCGAGTCTTGACAAGTGGAAGGAGGGTACCGGTGCGTAGGTCGGCGACGAACAGATTTGTAAACGCTTTCTCAACATGAGCTGGACGGAATCAACCCCAGCCTGAACTAGAAGAAAATGCGACCTCAGAAACCTTGCCAGCTCATCCACATGTTTCGGATTGCAATGCTTAACTCGGAAGAAATATGATCCTGGGTTCACGTACATGCCGGGTGTGATGTGCGATAGCCCGCAGATTTGCGCGCCCGGCGTTTGAGGATACAAGGTTCGAAATTTCGAATTGTGACCTTGCATAGCTTGATTGGAAACCACGCCCACCAATCCTGTAGACGACAATACCTGCCTCACAGCTTCTTACCGCCCATCATGATAGGAGGACGGTGCCAGCGACAGCGCCCAAATCCTACAAGTGTCATGAAGGCGGCCATCCGTGACCGTACTGAAACCGAACCCACCTCCGATCACTCGAAATTTGGTTGCCAGCATACCTCCACGTGCACCATCGCAAATATACCGCAGTCCAGCCGGGATCGCACTGTGAGCGATCTCTTGAAACAAGCATGCATGCACTACTAAACCGGGACGCAACGCGACGTCACTAGCCACTCCGAGATTCGGACAGGTGGCTGAAGTGCGGCTACGGAAGAGGAAGTGACTTACTATCTGATCCCGCCTTTATCAAGAGGACTGTCTTAATAAATCTTTCAGAGATTTCGGATATCCTTTAAGAGTGACAACCGACCAGATGTTTGGAAGAACTACCTTGATGGAACCCGATGGATGGATGGGCCATCCGTCTGAATCAAATAATGAGGTATACATTATCTGAAGTTTTTGCTCACTAAAAGTATGACGGAAGGTATTGTGTTCAATGATATCAAAATGATATAATCTTTGTCTGAAAATTTATGTTTTATGATGCCTTGGTATGTTCTACCTACAACCATACTTAACTGAAAATAAACATGTTTTTGCTCAATATTTACCAACCAAAAATAGAGTAATGTCAGTTATAGAGTGTAAGTTGAGTGATGGTCCTTATGAAGGCCTAGAAGTTATCTCGGCTGAGAAGTTCCACCCCAACCTTACCATAACCTATTACGGGGTGGTGCATCCGAATGTCAGCTGCCAGCGCGGCTGGCAGGAGTTGAGGTAACTTGAAGGTCACGTGTACACTGAAGTGTGGTTGACAGTTGCGGGGTTCGGTGCCACAAGGCTTCGCTTAGGTGGTGAGTGAGCATTTGACAGCAAGGAGTTCAAACGCTCCAGTCGGAGGCGCAAACCACACTACAACTACGTAGTATAGAGATTGCTAGCATTGTAACATGATCGAGATTGGTCTTTTTATCCCAACAGTGAATGCACGAACGTTCCATGCATACAACTATTATCGAATTAACATGTCAATAACTTACTGACGAGTCGATGCCTCAGTGTGGATGTGCGTCGGGATATTATGTGTCATGTGATGCACGTTGAACGTTCGAACGTTGCAACTTATCATTGACAACGCTAAGTAGACAGCGGTCACATACGACGGCCATTTTCCTCACAACATCCGAGTCGTTGTGCGACCATCCGCGCCAGTCAGAGTATCAAATCAAGTGTCATTCGACATCGTAAGTTACTGTAAGATATGTGATACGATGATTGAGATACAGTATGTTTTGGCTCCAGGCTGTACGGGAAAGATACGAGGAACATGGAAACAAAATACGAAGATAGGAATGTTTATGATAAAGTGCATCTAGAAATGCATAAGAGCTATAGAACGAAGTCTAATTTTTTTGGGTAGGCTTGAAATGGGAATTCGATGCGTATATGGATACAAAGCGAACGAAGGTAACAGGAAGGTAGGGCTTGCTTTAATCACAGGCAATCGGGCAGTCGTTCTGAATCATGACCGCGATTAAAATCGACCCGAGCAAGAGTGATTTGGCACTTACCGGTCGTGTGAACGTAAGCATATGGCAGGTGATGTAGCCTTTGGAAAAGCCAGCTCCCGCATATGCGAAAAGATATTGCCATTTACGCTTGAATGCTTCGTACTCATGAACATCTTTCAGAGCTGGATAGTCTTTGATGAGCGACTCTTGTCGAATATTTGCCTCAAGGCGGCGACCCCATTCACGGAGGGTTCGAGGGTAGTCTATGAACAAAACACAGCTCAGGGGGGATCCATGAAACTAGATGAAAGTCCTCTTACGCGCAGCATGGTTCTCAACTCCCTCAAGAGTGAACCTGCCTTCTGAGCCGGTATTTGCAGCTTCAATCAACGCGGTCGCACTAGGCAAGCATGAGTTGGGCCACATATAACGGCGCATGAAGTCCTCGGGTCTGAGATATTGCGTTATCAGCAGAGCAACAATCTCTCAAGGCGTGACACTCACTGATAGCTGGAGTATCTTGATTCTGGGAACGTCGAAGCGCTGACAACCGCAGTCGCGTCTCGTGACTTCAAGGCGAAGTCCACAAGTTTGAAGTACGTGTGATAATGCTGGGAGCCCACATGCTAAGACCGTGTTTCTATGAGCGAGCATGCAATAGATGAAGCCACAAATATCCTGACCTCCAACATTTCGATGCTAATGAAGGCATCGAATGCTTTCTCAAACTCAGCAGGGATCTCGCGATAATCCATCAGATGAACACGGATGCGGTCCTGAAGACCGGCGGCTTTGATTCGCTCTTCTGCAAGAGCTTTTTGTTCTTTGGACAATGTCAGGGTGTCGACTTCACAACCGAATGTCCGGGCGGCCTAAGTTCACATAAACATATCAGCAATGCCGTCAAGAAAAAAAGAAACTTGATCACCTCAATGGCCATTCCACCCCACCCCGAACCAAATTCCAAGATACGATCTCCAGGTTTCACCTTGGCTTTAGTAAGCACGTGGCGAATTTTGCGTAGTTGTGCAGACTCCAAATCGCCCGGGAATGGACCGTCAATCAAATCCCCGCGGACGCCACCTTCAGCATCCCTCCACAATGCGCATGAGTACATCATCTCATTACTGAGGAATGCCTACAGTACACAATATCAATGACGCTATCATATGATCTCCTTTACAACGCACCTTAAAGAGTTCATTGGATTGGTCATAGCTCGCAATTGCATTTAAACGCGCGCGGGAGCGGGTCTGTCCGAAGAATGCGTTCGAGAGCCCGGAAATTGCTGACGTTACGCGGCTGATGGTTGAGGACAAACCATCCATTCCGGACTCGTTGTCAAGCCAAAGCTGTCACACATCAGTCCCGAGAATCTTGAACGACGTGCGAAATCAACCTACATCCATCACAGCCTTGAGGCTGCTAACCTCAACATCGCCTACCATGTAAGCTTCGCTGACTGAAACGATATATTAGCTCGAGATCAAAGACGTGGCATTCTAATATTGAGGCTTACAGCCTAGGTCTTGAGAGCTAAGAGGCATGTCAACTTGAGTGCGGCAAGGGAGGTGTAGACAACATACAAGAGAACGCGGGACCAGAAGTCCGGGTTAGTGATCTTCAGGTAGACTTCGTTGCAACCCTTGGAGCGAGTTCCGAAATGATAAACGCCATGCGAGTCTGCAACAGTCAAGTATCCTCTAGTGATAGCTTTCTCAAGGATGGCGAGGACAGAACTCCGTGCTGCCAACTATCTTTAGATCCACGAAACCATGGACAGTCTAGTGTCATACCATAGCTGGAAAGGAGAGACTTAGGCTTGGGAAACACAATGGATATCGAGGAGGGGGGACGATAGAAATTCGCCGCCGACGAAAACGTCAGGGCGGAGGAAGTCGCAGCATTCAGCATCGCGAGGGGAAGCGTAGGATAGTTGTCGTGTAGATGTGGGGTCCACCCAAGGGGGAGAGAGGATACGATGGAATACAGGGCGGGTGGGGAAGGGTCGGGCCATGGTGCCCCTTTATACGCAGTGCGGATGGAGGCAACCCACGAGTAGTCACATCATGATTTTGCACGTGCAAAAATTATTCTGTATGGTGCTCGGCAAAAATAGAGGGAGAAGAGATTGCCTACTTGTGGCCGTCCAGGGATTCACGGGAAAATGAGAAATGGATCTGAGATCTGGGATGACGGAGTAAGAGCTGGCAGATTTTGAGAAACACAGATCCGCTTGTATGCGGGAGCAGTGGTCGGAAGCACTAGGTCCAATAAGTAATAAATTGGCACCACATTGTCCGAACGCCTTGTGTCAGAATTGTCCCTAGGGGATAAGTATGGATATTGTATCAGTCGGTTGCACCTCTCATCCTTGGCTAAGGAGGAAAATTCAGGTCCCCACGCGACAAAAAAGAAGATCGAGTTTCAGTGAACTTACAGGAAACATGAAGCGATCGGGAAGTTGCGAGTACTATAAATTGTCTGCTGCGAACCCGTTAGCTGGGAGGAATTCGGGCCAGGGCAGTTAACCAATCCAAATATCTCGACACCCAAAACAGTGCTGAGGGCTCCCACGTGGTTCTTGCGTGGCTCCCACCCACACCCAAGGGTCACCCCGGCAACACAATCGGGTCTCCGTCAGGGTTAGGATCAGGTTTCAGCGATTGATTCGGTTTTGTCGGATCTCACAATCCGGGTCTCACCATATGAGCCCCGTCTAAGCGCTCTTCCCAATGCAACGTTGCATCCCATCAATGCATCATTTCCCGTTCAAGTATGTGGCGGTGTCTTGCCTCCATTCAAAATGCACCGCGATGGTCCGAGCTGTGAGTTGCAGGTTAATGTCGCCGTGACTCACCCTTTGTCGAGTTAAACTTAAGAGCTTGATAAACAAGTATGCAATCTTTCCCAAATACGACTCTTGTGATTGTTTTCCAGAAATAGTCCGCGAGACTGGACTGGCACCTCAATCGAGTCGCCGTGCATCCATGACGATTTGAAATAGGACTTCATGCTGGGTCGCAATTACTGGCCCTGGTTTCAGTCCATTCTGTTGGCGAGGTACACGAACTACACCAGTACTTCCTTTTGCTGTAAACAAACAATAGATATCAGTGGTCAGAAGGCTGGGTTGCGTGGTCATCCATTCTTGCAGTCCTTGTCTAGCTCAAAGCTCCCGCCCTTATGGGGCGTGGAATGCTCGCCCGCTGATCGGTCTCACAGTACGCCAATCTCGTCCACAATCAACGGTTGCTTCTCGGGCTTCCATCGCTTATTATTGGCTACTAGGAGTTAGGTCGCGTGCTTCGCATGAGATAAATCGTTGTTGTCCAGGGTTGCCCTCTGGACGCCCTTGGCAAGAGATTCTCCCATGCAAATCCGGCTCCTGCACAAACGACATGGGGAGCACAACACACATATGAGTAGTCGTTGGGAAGGCCTTTCCTTCCATCACCGCATGTCGGCCATTCAACCTGGAAGCATTAATCACCGCTTGCGCCACCATGCTACGGGCACATCTATGTACCAAGCTTCTCCGTTTGTATACTTCCCTGCGATATCATCGCTCCAGGGCTGAACCGACACATGCTGCAGTTCTGGCTAGTTTTCGCTTCGTTCCTGTCAAGCTGTCCGGTGCGCTGACTTCGAGCATAGCAGTACTGATTTTCTTGTCATAGGAGATGCGAGCGTCCGGCAAGGCCAAGTTTTCGCGCGTCCTTGCGCTGTGATATCTGACGCGACGATCAACATTGTGGACATACCCTCGCTCACCATCCGAGAAATTTACCCTAAGGATCAAGCGATGAGAAAGTCCACAACGCAATGTTAAAGCCTAACACTCACGTACGACATCTCGTTGAGGGATCCGTGTCAGCGTGTCCTCATCTAAAATTGTACCACTTCTAGCGCCGCGAGTGCGCCACTGGCAGGAAGATAACCTATAATGCGAGTAATCCAAAATCGCCTCTCTTTCATACTCTCCTTGACATATACTCTAAGCAAGGTCAACTATCGTGCACGAGTGTCCACGTATTCGTGTGTCAGTGGGTAGCTGTGGGTATCTCTCATGAATCAGTATCGCCCGGGATACTGCATTTTACGTCATGACAAGTTGCTAATATCGACGAGCTTCAAAGTCCAGACTGTATGTTCCAGTCACAATCAGCTGGTATGTAACTCTTGCACGGGAGCGCGGTACTCACCCGCACTGTGATGGTAGTTTGTCTGGTCGTTAATCAACTTCTAAATATTCTCCCTCAATGGTAGTGATCTTCAACTGATCTTCAACATCGAGCGTACTATGCCGTACTTACCACGTGTCGGCACAGTAATGAATCGTCCTGGATTATTCCGCTTGTGACGGGGATGGCCTGACACTCTGGGTACACGACGCTCAAAATGCGAGTGCTGTAAACTTTAGTTAACAACTGTCTTGAGGGAGTGACGCACTTCTGTCCCATGCCAACCTTGAGGTCTGGTAGCCTCTGTCGAAGATGGCATTGAGCAAAATATGGTATGAATCATTCGCCGAATTCGCTCTTGCTTGCTCGCTGGGAACGGTGATTCATCCCCGTCACGCCATCTGCATTCCGATAAAACCTCGATCCGATAAAACCTCAATACGCTGTATAAGGTGTATCAGAAGCTCACAAACTTCGAACACCGACGTCTGCGAGGTAAAGTCATGATCTCTGCTGTACTTGCCAGGGTGGTTCTCCCGATGGCATCGATTGACTCGCGCGGCATTGTATACTTACCCTCGAATCACGTATCCCGTCATCGTACTCAAGGAATTCGTGCCGCTGTCAGAGTTTACGTGTCGTACACTACTAGGCGGGGGGTTCCGTGCTTAGGGCTAGACAGATCGTGAGCCATCATGTGGAATCCGAGAGGCGATCCCATGGAAGCGAAACAATGGCGGTGATAGGCCAACGGTCTTGTTGAGGGCCATAGGCTAACTACTGAAGAAGGTCGCCGCGTGGAGCGGATCGAGACCTACGGCAGGCGTTTCCAAGCAGCTAAGGAGTACGAACCGGGTCCCATAAGTATAATTAGGGGTCCTATTCTTCCTCACTTCGCCGGTTGGTCATACCGATAGTGTTCGTTCAAGTCTAGACTGTGCCGACCCAACCTCAAACAGCAATTACAGGAACTTAATTCGAGGAGAACCTGGAAAACAGTAAAGAGCTGAATGTGGGGGTCCAGTCCGTGACGTGTTAAGGATACGTGGTCACTGGTCAGTATCCCTAGATTAGTCTAGGCTAGCCAGTCTAGGCACCGAGGCCGTGGGAGGTTGACAGCCAGAGGGTACATGCAATGTAGCCGTGCCTGTGATGTACCCGGATAAATCAGCGAGCGGCGGTAGAGCTGTAATATAGCCGGTGCGCAACATCATGCACAATCCAGTCAAGGCCGGCAACTAGGTTCTGGCCAGTAACTGCGCTGCATGGCCAAATCTTCCAATGATGGGATTTGATTCCTGGTAAGTCAAGCAGCTGAACGCAACAGCTATTGTCAAAAGTTGGTTCGTGTAATATATCACTGCATACTTCACGGATTTCCTTGTCACTCATTGACCCTTGTATGTCCTGCTTATTCGCGAAAACAAGAAGCGACGCGCCAGACAACCTCTGGGAGAATTTGAATGTCAGAAATGGGGGAATATCCAATTATCCTTACATCCTCAAGAAGAAGGTTGTGGAGTTCCTCCTTACAGTCCTGAATTCGCATGCGATCTCCTGAGTCCACAACCCAGACGATGGCATCCGTTTGTTCAAAGTAGTTCCGCCAATATGGTCGAAGAGTTCTCTGGCCACCAACGTCCCCTACTCACATGGTAAATGGCTATGTTGTATGATGATCATGACAAGAGATACCAACAGATATTGAGTGTGTAACTGGAGGCGGGAATCACCACCGGAACAGTGCTGATTTGAGCATACACCGAAGGACACCCGCGGATCTTTTGGACACTCACTTTCTGTGGATGAACGTCTTGATGTTGAATCCTAGAGTTGGGCTGATACCAGAGATGCTCTCGCCATTGATCTTCTTTAGGATGGTAGTTTTACCGGCATTGTCGAGACCACTGCCACAGTCTTGAGGAAGCTGAAAGCGTAGGGAAATAACAGGCCTACAGGAACAAGATTCGCATTTCTTTCTCCTTCTGGCGGCTTTTCCTTATGATAGTGAGGAGCCCCATTGTGCAAATTCCTAACCAGGCCTCGTTGAAGTCCGAAGACTCGCAGTAGATCAGTAGCTCCGCGGCAGGTAGTTTCAGTCCCCGACGCAAGCCGCTTCGGCAAGATAATGGTGCCTTCGTGTCTATCTACCCTTTAACCTACTGTGACGTCCGCGTCCGGAAGTCAAGTCGCCATGCCTCCAAAAAATAAAGGGAAGAAACCCAAAGGCGACGATGACGGTTACTGGTCAGCGTACTACGATCGATCTACTGGAAGATCACAGCTGAGTGTCTAGATGATATTAGGGACAAGGTCGGTCAATCTGTCGCGAACAACGGTCTTGCAACAGAACAGATCGATGATTTCGATGCGGACAATGCTGCGAAGGCCAAAGCGAAACCTGGTTTCTCTGCATTCGGCGCCCTCTCAATGCAAGATGATGGCCCACCAGAGGTAGACGAGAACGAAGACTTCGGAGGTCTCATGGTGCGTTCAGGAATCACATTCGAATTTCCTGAGTCCATTACAACTGTCGTACCATCACGTAGTCTGCCATAAAAGCGTCGACAGCAAAGGGAAAGAAGGACAAGAAGAAGGCCGAGAAAGTGCAAGAAGATTTCGACGAACCCCTTGATGGAGAACCAGCAGCTGTTGTAGAGAAGGTACCAGTAGAAATGACTGCGGATGATCTTGCTGACGAAGAGTGGGGTCCTTCGAAAGACAAAGGCAAGAAAGGGAAAAAGGGAAAAGGAAAGAAGGGGAAGGCACAAAATGAGGAAGACGAGGAGGCCCCAGGTAACATATCTGTCCTCCCACTTTGAACTTGGACCCATCACAGTTCGTAGATGAACCTACTCCCACGATTTCCTCTGCCCCTCAGGTCCCAAGTGCCGAACCTCAAGAGACCGGTGACGGTGACGCAGACAGGGATGCAGACGCTGGTCCGAAGATCCTGTCCAAAAAGGAAAAGGAGAAGCTGAAGAAAGAACGGGAAAAGGTCTTTTCCCTTAATTTTGTCCTCTCGGTGCATGTCTGACCCTTTCCAGGCCAAGAAAAAGGCTCAGACGGAGGCAAAGAAGTCTACTACTGCAGCGCCCGCTGATACTATTGCGATCGCGGCGTCTGTTTCAGCACCTTCCGAATCAAAGGCAGAAAAGGAGGATGAGGATGAGGATGAGGATGATGGCGGGGGAGCCGTTACGAAGAAAAAGAAGAAGAAGAAGGGTAAAAAGGATGAAGATGGATCGGCACCGGCCCCTACCACGGCCCCTACACCAGCCCCGACCGCGAACAAAAAGAAAGGCGGATTAAGCGCGCTGAAGGCGATGATGGAGGAAAAGAAGAGATTAGAAGAGGAAGCGAGACGGAGAGAAGAAGAGGAGAGACGGCGCATCGAGGAGGAGGAGAGGCGAGCAGAGGAGGAGGCGAGGAGAAAGGAGGAGGAAAAGCAGAGGAAGAAAGAGAAAGAAAAGGTGCGCTTCGAGATACGGTAAATGCTATCACCGTCATCCTCATCCAGTGGGATAGATGAAACGCGAGTTAGCCAAGAAAGAGGGTCGCTTATTGACGAAAAAGCAAAAGGAGGAAAAGGCTGCTGCTGAACGACGCAGACAAGCGTTGATTGCCTCAGGAGCGCAGATCGAAGGCTTGCAACAGCAATCCGGGGTGCCCTCGGCTAGTAAAAGAGTGACTTATGGTTCCCGAAAAAAGAAGGGGTCCCTGAGCAAAGATTCAACTCCTGCATCCCCCGCTCTAGAATCAAGACCGCTGAGTCCTGTTCCAGTCACTGCGTCTCATTCTCCATCCCCTGCTCCAGCAGAGCTTCCGGATAAAGTTGATGATGTCAAGGATGAGTGGGACGCTAGTAGTGCGGAGGGAGATAACGGTGCCGTGCCAGCTCCTGCCGTTAAGGAGTCGTGGGACGCGGAGAGCGAGGACGAGGAGAGCACACTGCCTCCGCCTTCTGAGAACAAACCTATCAAGGCCCCTGCTGTTCTTCCCGCACCTCCGCCTTCCCGGCCCGCGAAGGGTGCGCCATCTGGTCCGTATATTTTCTCATCTTATGTCCCCTTACTTATCAAAATTACTCTAACATCGCCCGCCAATGGGACAGCAAACAAACCCGAACCGATGCAAGGATCCACTCCCAAGCCCCCCGCAGAGGAATCCTCAGAAGAGGATGAATCTGAGGATGAATCTTCCGAAGACGACTCGGAGGACGACTCGGAGGACAGCTCTGAAGAGTCAAGTGATGGCATGACGAATGCACAACGCGTAGCTGCACAGAAGAAGGCGGAAGCTGCTGACCGTAGGGCAAAAGCACACGAGGCCGCACTCGCTGCGCGCAGCAAGGATGACTTACGCAGTCCGATCTGTTGTATCCTGGGTCACGTCGACACTGGTAAAACCAAATTGCTCGACAAGGTCAGGATCTGTGGTCTCTCCTCCCCATGATTCTTACACGATCGAACCAGATCCGGCAAACTAACGTACAAGAGGGCGAAGCTGGTGGTATTACGCAACAGATTGGTGCAACGTACTTCCCTGTTGACGCTATCAAG
Source organism: Lanmaoa pseudosensibilis (assembly GCA_038092875.1). Classification (NCBI taxonomy): domain Eukaryota; kingdom Fungi; phylum Basidiomycota; class Agaricomycetes; order Boletales; family Boletaceae; genus Lanmaoa; species Lanmaoa pseudosensibilis. Next base: position 26,099 of record JBBPRF010000083.1, on the reverse strand, counting down.
ACCAAGACGGCGGTTTTAAACAAGGTCTGTAGTTGGTTGTTGTTGTCCCCTTCTTTTTAACAGCGCGATACAGGATGGGAAACAAGAATACAAAGTTCCAGGCTTGCTTATAATTGACACTCCTGGCCACGAATCGTTCACCAATCTGCGCAGTCGTGGAAGCTCACTTTGCAATATTGCCATTCTTGTCGTTGATATCATGGTAGGTTTCCTTACAGAGATGCTGAAATGTGCTCACGATCGACCGGTAGCATGGTCTCGAACCACAAACGCTTGAGTCCCTCCGCTTACTGAGAGATCGCAAGACCCCTTTCATCGTCGCCCTTAATAAGGTAATGTTCCAGCTGTCTTGACGCAAATATCACTTCTCAATGCTATCCAGATCGATCGCATGTTCGGGTGGGAGGCAACTCCAGATGATGCATTTCAAGAATCATTGGCCAAACAGAAGAGATCTGTGCAGCGCGAGTTCGAGGATCGTGTCCAGAAGACTACACTTGCCTTTGCTGAGCAAGGCTTGAACGCTGTACTCTACTACGAGAACAAGAACTTCGCCCGAAATGTCTCACTTGTACCCACTTCTGCCATCACTGGGGAAGGAGTTCCGGATATGATCATGCTTTTGGTCAATCTAACTCAACAACGGATGAGCGATCGTCTCATGTACCTATCGGAACTAGAGTGTACCGTGTTGGAAGTCAAGGTCATCGAAGGTCTCGGAACTACCATTGATGTTGTCCTTTCAAATGGTATCCTGCGCGAGGGTGACAAAATTGTCGTCTGTGGTCTCAACGGGCCCATTGTCACTCAAGTTCGTGCACTACTCACGCCACAGCCTCTGCGCGAGCTACGCATAAAGGTGTGTGGCTACCCACAATACCAAACCTTTCTCGCTAATTTTTGCATCACTCGTAGTCTGCTTATGTGCACCATAAGGAAGTAAAGGCGGCGCTGGGGGTCAAAGTTGTTGCGCCTGATCTCGAGAAAGCTATCGCTGGTTCACGGCTTTTAGTTGTCGGTCCTGACGAGGATGAGGAAGTCCTAATGGAGGAAGTCATGTCTGACCTCACCTCTCTACTGAACTCCATCGATAAATCGGGTCGTGGTGTCTCCGTGCAGGCAAGCACACTGGGTTCACTTGAAGCCCTCCTCGACTTCTTGAAGGTCAGCAAGATTCCTGTGTCGGGTATCAATATCGGTCCTGTCCACAAGAAAGACATTATGCGCACGGCGACTATGCTTGAGAAAGCTAAAGAGCTTGCCGTTGTTCTTGCCTTTGATGTTCCTGTCGACAAGGACGCTGAGAGGTTGGCGGAGGAGATGGGCATCAAGATATTCAAAGGTTTGTACTAGGCTAAGCTTGACATGGACCCACTGACACTTGTGCAGCTGATATCATCTACCACTTGTTTGACGCGTTCACCGCATACAATAACGAGATAATGGAAGCCAAGCGTCGTGATGCCGCGCCACAAGCAGTCTGGCCCTGTCGCTTGAAAACGATCGCTGCATTTTGCAAACGAGACCCAATCATCCTGGGTGTGGATATTCTCGATGGAACATTACGAGTTGGTACGCCCATCTGCGTTGTGAAGGTCGACCCAACCACGCAGAAAAGGGATATCATTGACCTTGGGAAGATGTAAGTCACATAAACGACGATGTTGGTTCTAGATCGGTCCTCACGAGACATGCATGTATAGCACATCGTTGGAGATTAACCATAAGCCACACGATGTAAGTCGCAACCCGTTAAGCATTCCTCAGAATGATTGATGTTTGTCATTCCAGATTGTCAAGAAATCACAGGCGGGTGGGGGGGTGGCCGTTAAGATCGAGCATGCTGTGTATCAGTCAGCCAAGATGTTCGGCCGCCATTTCGATGATAAGGACGACCTTCTCAGCCACATCACGAGACAGAGTATTGATGTTCTCAAGGTATAACACTTGAGTGGCGCACACTTTCATTCTGATACAGTTCTTTCAGTCGTCGTTTAAGACCGATGTCTCCAACGAAGAGTGGTTGCTTATTAAAGCATTGAAACAGGCACGCCGTAGTCTTTTTCGGTCACGGCCGTTGTTTGACAATCTGATACAATAGCGTCTGAACATCCCATGAAGCGCAGCCGTGTGACACATAACTTCCCAGTGCCTGATATCGGAGTTACATACATCACTGTATTTATACCGCAAGTAATCCGGTTCGCAATGTCAACGCTTGTTTTTTTCTCTGGAAATCTTCGCCTCTGGAATGTCTCATCCATCCAGCGTAGATGGCCACAAAGCTATTCAAAACGGCAATGAGGAAGCCTCTACTGAAGATACAGATGCTTTGCAATTGGTAATACGCCATTCGAGACGATGGGATGACCTTGTGGGATGAGCTGAGGCATTACTGGTCATCGGTAATGTCGATTTATAGTGGCAAACTGGAAAGGGCTGCGGGTATCCCCGATTGCGGACTCTGAGGATTTTGGCCTACGCTTCGCAGATCTTTCATCCTCCGAGGAAGATGCATCAGGGGTTGAGATCATACCGCTTGAACCTGAACAGTACTCATACCTGCGTAGGGAAGCCCCCAGTATCGCCCCACTATTACTGCTCCTACGGGAGTAATACATGTATAACTGACGTTATTCACCTTGTTTTTGTTAGAGTCAACTTGGGTACAAGCAGGTGAGGGAAATTTTACTTATCACCCACGTTTGCTAAGCACTTGATAATATGTACTCTAGCAACTTCACCGCAGCTGGCATCTTATCGAAAGTTTTGCTGCCAGCTTTGTAGCTCTGAATTTCATCGGGAGTGTTCGGTATGGACTGCTCGCTAATTGCAAGCATTTCTGCCGATAATGATGCCTACTTTTAGTTCATTCTTGTTCCTTGGGTTACTGGCAGGAGGTCCTGCTGCGATATGGTACTAATTCTAAAGTGCTTTGGCAAGCTTATCTTGAATACTGCTGTAGGTCGTCCTACATCGTTACGATCATCTTTATGATCATAACTGCTGCGGTTCTTGCGGAAATCTGTTCGGCATTGCCGCTCAGCGGTTCCATCTACGTCTGGGCCGCTGAGAGTGCTGGACCAAAATATGCGAGATTTTTCGGCTTTTTGGTCGCTTGGTGGGCTTGCACGGCATGGATGACTTTTACTGCAAGCAATTGTCAAGTGAGCCTGGCACCCATTCAACAGGAAGTCAGATTATGATTATTTTGTTGACAGACCACCGCCAACTACATTGTTTCTCAGTTGGCTGTCTGGGAAATCGACTTTCCTGGAGGTATTGATAACAGTAATATCAATTGGCGCGCCTTCATCTGGATACTCTCGGAGTTGGTGTTATTGGTTTCTGTGGCTATCAACTACCTCCCTCCTAGACTCTATTCTGGCGTTTTCAAGTTTTCGGTCGGGTTGCTCATGCTTGACTTTTTCTTATGTCTTATCTGGCTTCCTATTGGCGTCTCGAAAACGTACGGATTCCGATCGGCTTCGGATGTGTTTACAATGACTTGTGCGTTAAGGTCAAGTGAAATGTATCGTAGCCCCTGATCCACACTTGACTAGACAATGGCACTGGAGCTCCTGCTGGGTGGAACTGGCTGTTATCCTTGTGCGTCCTTTATTTATCCCCCGATCCGTTCAGTGGATTGATCAAGGTCGATTGATAGTCTCTTCACTGCCGGAACCCTGACCGGATTCGATGCATCGGGCCACATTGCTGAAGAAACCAAAAATGCCAGGTATGTGCACTTTGACAATGACACTCCTTCCGTTACTCATTTTTTAGTGTTATTGCAGCTAAAGGTATTCTATCGAGTGCCATCGCGACAGGGGTGCTCGGTTTCATTACCATCATCCTGTTCTTATTCTGCACACCAGACCTCGACACGATATTTGCCCTCAACGCCCCACAGCCATTCGTCCAGATTTATGCCCTGGCTTTGGGCAAGAAAGCTAGTATATTTATGACGATTCTGGCTGTCCTTGGTCTTATAATGGTGGGAAAGGATTTTCTTGTTCGCATTCTCACCGAGCCCTGTATTTCATAGAACACAACGGTAGCAATTGTTGCTTCGTCACGTCTAGTGTTCGCCGTCGCCCGTGACGGTGTGCTTCCCTTATCTGGATGGATTGGACGAGTCGACGCACAAGGACAACCCCGCAACGCAGTAACCGTCATCTTCATCTTTGCCGCAGCCATCCTATGCACGATCTTGCCCAGTCAAGTCGCGTTCACGTCGTTGGTCTCAGCCGGTGCTGTTCCAACTATCGCAGCATACGGACTCATCGCTTTGCTGCGACTTTTCATGACCCCGGACCGATTTCGGTCTTCTCGGTTCAGACTTGGCAGATACGCGAAACCATTCTATGTTTGCGCGGCCGCTTTCAATGCTCTTATCTTTGCTGTAAGTGTTTGCGTGGCTGTGATGACTGTGCATAAGCATTGATCTTGACCCAAGGTCGATATCTCTCCCTTTTACTTCCCGGTTACTGCGCAGACATTCAACTTTGTGAGTGATAATCCCGCTCGGTACATCTTTGACCTGATGTGGCATTATGGAGGCTGTCGTCATCTTCGGAGCTATCTCTATCTTTGCTTTGCTCAGTTGGTATCTCACACCTGAGGACAAGTGGTTGAGGCGGGATCAAATTCTTAGGGCCTTGGAGACGATAGACTGAGAATGCACAAGATTCGCTCCCGAGGTTAAACGAGATAGATATTGATGTCATAAGATATCCTAGAGGGGCTCTAGTCCCAATTGACCTTGGCATGCACCTTCTACGTCTACAATCTAAATGGTGACAAACAACTTTATTATTGATCCGAGTGGCGACGGAGCAGAAGGGACCAACCTCTTTGGGAGCGGCGACACTTAGGACCACTGAATGATCCTTCCCGACGAGCACCTCATCCTGTAGAAACATAAGCACGGAACATGTCACAATAAACGAGATACGGTTACGAACCTCGATCCGGATGCCCATGTTGTGGAACGCCTTTGGAAATTGCGGGGCCGGGGGTACGTAAATGCCTGGAGAAATAAGCATCAGTAAGTAACAAAGGTGTGATAAGCGTTGAACGGATCTACCTGGCTCCACGGTGATTACCATTCCCGCCTTCAACCTAGCATGCGGTTTTTTGTTTAATGGATAGCTCTGATATTACGTCACTCAGATAAGTTTGAACTTACTGGTCTCCGCGAGCAAGATGCGCTGACTCGTGCAAATCTAGGTTTCATCTTGTAAGTCCCCGTTGACCCTTGGATGTTCCGCGTCCAATAAAAGAAAGACAAAAAGCCATACCTATTCCAATCGGATGACTTAAGAAATGTGGGTACAATACCCTTTCCAAATCTCCTGTGCACAGGTTAAACCCGATCTGGTTTAATTCGGTTCGCAGGAGGTCACATGACTTGTGGTGAAGCTGGTGTAGACTGAGTTCAGCAGATTCAGTACAGAGAGATATGAGGGATTTTTGGGCATTCAGGACGGCCGTGTAGAGGTCCTTTTGGGGCGCACTAAACACCCCAGAGGCAGGGTAGGTGCGCGCTGAACAAGAAACCGTTAGAGTGAGGTACAGACATAAAAAAGACCCGGAATCTGACTGATATCTGAGGCGTAGCCACTGGGGTACCTCAGCATGACAAAGGAAAGGGTGAAAGGTGGTGTACTGACTTGTATTCGCATCCCGCATCCATTAGGATCATCTCATCATCCTGAACCACTTGATTGTTAGAAGTATAGTGTATTATAAGCGCATTGGGTCTGAAAAAAAGGTCAATCCGGTATTTGCAAAAGGGTAAATTTGACTGATACCCCGATGCAACAACAGGTACGTATGCTAATCGTTGTGATCCGGAGAGACAGCACAGGTATTCAAAATGAGCGGCGATTGCACTTTCGGATATCCCAGGGCGGGTAAATCGCATGGTCTGTAAAGGAAAAATGCCCTTGAGCATCCACGGTTTTCGGCATGGTGAGCGGATTGACCTTGGCGAGAGCACGCCCACTAATGTCGGCAGCAGCCCGCATGACCTGCTGTTCTCGCTCGCTCTTTATGGCTCGCAACTTGGCAACATGTGGTGCCAAGTCATGCCTCCGTGAAGCTGACAAAGATTCCACAACTGTCTCGTATTCTGATTTGAGCTGCACCGGCGGAGAAAGATACCGTAGTAAAGACTTGGCGGTCCGTGGAGACCGCTTCGATGATGAGTTGGGTATGTCGATGTAAATGTTGGAGTAGAGACTAGCTAGTAATTTTAGTTGACTAGGGAAACTCTGTATAGACCTAGCATCGTCTGCCTTGAATATGCTCAAAGCATCGTTGAAGCTTGTCCTGTGAATCGCAGGGTTATTAGCGACTTGACCGGTAGCATCCGCTCGTCGCGGTACCTGGCGCCTTCCCACTTCTCTTTGAGAGAGTCCTTGCCATTCGAGAACAATGTCATCCGATAGCCACGTGAAGTGGAAGTCTTCTCTAGCCATCGGTTTCAGCATGACGCCAATTCGATATCTCGAACCAAGCTCACCGAGGACAACGGCTGCGTCTGGCTCTTCAAAGCCCGTAAGGTACCAAAAGTCGGACGCCTGACGGAACTTGTAGCTGTATGGCGTTCAACAGGGTTGATAAGCCGAGTCACAAATTTAACCTACAATATGTCTTGAGAAGATATTAGAAGCCTAAAGGATGATAGATAGCGACGTACTTCCGCTCATGTACTTGATTGGCGCGGCGACCGAGACCACGATGGAATCATTCGGAAGGTTCTCCATCAACTGTCTGCGTCGCCGCTCATACTCTTCGACGGGTATTCCGGGCGTTAGCTCATGTGGTCTCACTAGATTTTTACCGGGCTCAGCGTGCTGCGACGTGTGACCGCGGGGCAGGCTCACAGAGGTGGGGGTGCGATTGAAATAGCGGTTGGCCGTAATTTGAGGGCTTGAGCTCGCCGTCGATGGGGGCCTCGGTAGCGAATGCGCGGAGACAGTGACGAGTGGGCCGAAGAGGGCAATGGGCTATGGCAGCATGCAGCGCCCGCCAGCCTCGGGAGGACATTGGCGTCATCAATCGAGGTATTTTATTTAATTATTTTCTGGTGAATCGGTAAAATAATGATTGACATAATCACGCGCGAGTCGTTGGCTCGGACTGTCGAGTACGGTCGAGCATGGGACTCGTCGCCCCACTGGGCCTCATTTCGTACTACAGCCCACAATGTGTTGTAACTGGGAGAGATACGGCAGACGCGGTGTCGACGTCGCAACCGCGATGACCGCCCTCACCTTCTCCGCAGTAAAGGGAACGACCAGGCTCGGGGTACTCTTTCTTCCCCTGCTTTCCTGTCAATCATCGCCGCTAATACTGCTTTAGTTCTCTCTCGTTCGTAACGTGGCGTCCAGCACGCTCGTGGCTATTGCGCTAGCTTTCGATGATACCATTCTTGGTCGAAAACAAGTCACCGCTCCCGTCGTTGAGGGCGCCGTCTCGAGTGCTATTGACTTTGCTGAAACACTGACACTTGCTCCGATATACCTGGGAGAGTGCATCTCCTCCGCCTCTCTTCGCGCTGCGCATAGCTCGATTGATATCCTTTCCATCATATTCCCCGGGAGTAGTGAGGCATCCTTTTCATTAGGCCCGTTCATTGATCTCGTGAAGAGGGAATGGGATAACCCCACTCCAAGCCACATTATACCAATCAAGAAATATGGCATCACAGAAGTCGCTAGAGCTCTCATCGCTTGGGTTGCACTCCAGGGAGTGACCCAAGAACACCACGAATCACGATGGTCCCCTTACCTTCGCGAGGTCGAGGTACATAGTCCCACAACCGGCCCTCAATTAAAACGTGTTCCATCTCGTATCCGTGTTACCTCGGACCTCATATTCCCAGGACATCGTGGACAACTCATATCAGCTGATATCGGTGAAGCACCGACCAATACCCATTCAAGACAACGATCTGCAAGCGTACTTTCCCGGCTGTCTGTGACATCTGTAACATCGTCATGGTGGAAGGACGCGCGACCGGAACACTGCCCTAAATCAATGGAGGAGGTGAAAATGAACTTGAGACGATTTTCCAAAATGGTCCTCGCTGGATATGGCGGAGCTAGCCTATTGTTCTTCGGGGTATCACCGCTGTTTGCCTCTCCGTCTGCTCGTGCGAAAGCACCTACGGTATCCAATGAGAAAGAGGCCGAGGAAGCACAACTAGAGAAGGCCATCAACGATGCCGAAGCCGAAATGGAAGGTACATCTGGGACTTTACCCCCTTCGTTGGAAGACAATATAGAATATTCATGGTGGGATATCTTGCTGGGCAAGCATGACAAAGAGATTTTTGAACGATCGGTACATGGCGGACGCCCAGACACTCAAAATGTGCAAAGTCGTATGCGCGCTACCGCCGTGATCGGCATTGAACGCCAAATGCCCAGATTCTGGGTGCTTACTGATCATGACCGTCGCCAAGTCGTTCTCGTCCTTCGTGGTGTGTAATCTTTTTGGGGTCACAATGACGAGAGCAATTGACGAAGATCATGGGAATAGGTACCATGTCCCTGAACGAGCTAGCAGTTGACTTGACATGCGAACCCGTGGAATTCGAGCCGGCATCCAGCACCTCAGCAGACGATCATTCTCCCGACCCCAAGGTTCCATTCCCAGAGTCAGGGTGGTGTCACAGTCGCAGACGATCCTCGTTCCTGTCGTCGACAGTTCAGCGTCCACGATACCATGTGCACGGTGGTATGCTTCGCATGGCACGGGTTATGGGCGAGATTGGGAAGCCGGTACATCTTGCCGTGATGGATGCGTTAAGCCGGAACCCAGACTATGGTTCGTAGACTTACCAATTCACCGGCATTCGTCCACCGTATTTCTGACATTTCTTCATTGTCTCGGAGTAGAACTGATCCTCTGTGGACACTCTCTTGGAGCTGGCGTAGCCACCCTCTTGGCTCTGGTGAGTAAAATAGATTATGGGATTTCTAGCTACACATTCAACTGCTCTGAAGATGTGGGCGGATTCAACTACATGCCTTACTGTCCCATCAAGCGGACTTCCTGTTGATCGCCCGGTGTCCGTGTATTGTATAGCACCACCGTACGTCGAGTTTATTGGCGTTCCGCAGATGCTATCTTACTTTTGATCGCCTAGATGTCTCACCGATGGAGACTTGAGTCGCCTGGCGTCTAAGTTAATTGTCTCTTTCGTCTATTCGGATGATATTGTATCTCGACTGTCGTTGGGTTCTGTGCGCGATATCCGTAACGCAGCTTTGTGGCTTTGCGAAGCAAACGACAGTGGTGGACGGGAAGGATACTCTGTCGTAACGCATCGCACGAGGCGATGGAAGAGTGGAGAAGCCTCCTCTGAGGACATGCATTGGGTGAGCACCTCCGCCTCCATAAGTCTCATTGCAGTTTCTTAATCGTTTTTTCGTGCATGGTCTTCCTTACCTGGAAAGTTTCTGGCGACGAGGAAAACACTCGAGGCAAACATGCAGATGGCAGACTTGTATCCCCCAGGTCGCGTCTTCTGGGCCCGTAGAGACGGTGATTTACCCCATTCACAAAGAGTGTCGCCTGTGGGCTCTGGAAAAGAAGCGGCAAAAGTTAGACTGTTTGAGGTACTGGACACCGAGAAGGTCTTCTCGCAGATCGTATTTTCCAAGAACATGCTTAGGTATGTCATTTTGTTCTGAATGTCTTCTTTTGATTTTGATAATGTCTCCGCTTTCACAGCGCCCACCTACCCCATCGTTATGATCAAGTTCTGCACGAGCTGCTATAAGACGGACTTTGCAACATCTGGACTGGAAGCGGAAATAGCTCACTTTTGTGAGCCACAGTCAGCGAGCATCATATTCCTGATACCTCATCACGAACATTTGCCTATTTATATAATCACTAGTAATCATCTGTATCTACCCGTTCGTTGTATCCGATAGACCAATACCGTAGCGCTACAAAGTATTTCATACCACCTCTTTGCTTGCGCGTCGCACACTGAACACATATTCTCCCATCCGATTGACTGGAAGAGGTCCCGGTCAGCTGCGAAAATTGTCCATTCGCGGTCATCTTGTATAGTCCCCACGGGCGATTCATCTGGGAGCGAATTCCAGATCACCATATGCTCCATTGTGTCATTCCGATGCCGGGTGTGGCATCCGGTTGTAGCATGTAGCGGAATGGGTGGTGCTCTCCAGAGATCCGGCCTGATGTTTAATCATGACTCAAATTGAGGGGATAGAGCAACGGGGGTAGTTTCTGTCGGATACTCGTGCCCTGTGTGTGACCATAGATCCTGAGGTCGAATCCGAGGCTAGCATGGATTGTATGAATCCCATGTACGGCAGAACCTCGATGTCCCGGATCTGGGATCTGATCTTGCGTCAAAGTGCATGATATAATGGGTCCGCACTCAAATGGACTAGTATCAGATACCAAAGGAACGCTTGCCTTGCAAATTCAGATTCGTGTAACATTGATGGATTACTGAGATGTACCAATACGGCCGTATTGCGGCTACAGGAAAGCTGTCGAGCGCCAAAACGGCCCTAGGTGTCACGTTCTTCTTCATAAGTACGGTACACGGATGAAAACCCTCACACGCAAGGTGATGACATGTGAACCGAGAGTGCATCCCTTCACGAACGCGCACCGGGAAGTGTTGAGGTGTGAATGACCAGGATGCGAAAAAAAAAGGGTGTCCGGGTGGAAGATGACCATGTGCAACCCTCAATCTTGATCTGTCTGATCCCTCGGTCGGTACTTGATACCTCGACTCTCAAGTTCGGCTTCGACGTCTTCTGGAACACGTCCCTTGACTCGCACGGCGTACATGCCTCGCACGTACTTAGCTGGGTGGAAGATATCAGCCCACGACCGAACAAGTCCGAAGGATGCACCTGACGTACATGTTCTTTGCCAGCGTGCTACCCAACTGGATTCGGGGTCAATGACAGCTATGATGCCATCAAAGTATGTTGTCGTGCAGACGGCAATGCGGTCAGGAGACCCTTTCATCTGGTCAAGGGAACGGTTAGGCGGAGGTCAACGAGAGGGATTTCGACACGCACTTGCATGATCTCCTCGCAATTCGGGCAACCAACTTTTCTAAAGTCCATAGGATGCTGGATTATTGAGCAAAGCAGACAGGCTCTGAGCTGCTTTGATTTTGCTTGTGAAGGAATCGTGGCCATGGCGTCGATGTTCAAGTTTCAGTGGAGAGAACGAGCGTCGCAGTGCTTACAAGCAATACTTTGCGCTTACATAAGCTCTGTGTAGGTGGAGCTGGAGCGACGACTCCAAAGCTGTTACCGACTATGATGGCTGCGCGTGTTGCTCTATTGGCTTTGCTACCATTCTCTGGTGTTTTCGCGTTCTCAAACACCGTGCCTTTTGTCGCTTGGTCTTCTCAGAGGTATTCCCGTCACGATGTATTCACATTCGAGTTCTAAGCTTTGCCCCGTTCCAGCTCGGACGTGCTCAGCAATCTTGCTCCTGGCACGCGTCCCAACCATGGTGCATTACTGGAAGATATCGTTTCGAACGGAGACCTCTGTTCGTATGACGCTATTGTTGTAGTAGACCACCCTGGAGTAGGTTGCTTTGCCTGGACATTGCTGCGTGCATTCGGAATAACGAACTTCGAACAGGTGCATAGCTCCGATCTGCGGACCCTTCAGCCCTCGTGTCGACTTGCAACTCTGATCAAAGATTCGCCAAGTTCGCGCCAGCTACCCCATGTCGAGCGCAGCCTGGGGTCTACACCAGAGGTGGCAGCTGCCCTCTTTACCAGCCGGTGTGGTTCAATTGCCATCGACGTTACCCCGGGCTCAGGAGGAGAGTGGGGCTTAGAAGCAAACAAAAAACATGTCCTTTCCGTCTCAATGCCCCCAATCGAAGGGTCCCCAAGGTACAGGAAAACCGTGATGGCCGAGCATGGTTCGTCGTTCGTCAGGATTCCTACCTACTTTTCTAACTCTAAAAAAATTCCCTTGCATGTCCAGAACGACTTCTCTCGAAGGAGCTCGACAGACTCGCTGCCCTCACTTTGAACCATCTCGTCATCTACGCTGGCTCGCACATCCCGTTGGAGCGCCGCGAGCTTCCCCCGCCTGAGTCAGAGTTCGACTCGCCACCCGACGCGTCCGTGACCGCCGCTGTTGCATCGCCTAAAGGGGGTATCCTTCACAATTACCAACTCCTCACGCCAGCCCTCATCACTTCGCTCCTTGTCACCTTTTTCATCCTAGTACCCATCGTCATGATTGGCATCAATGCGCTAGCCAGCATACAATCAACTTTACGATCTGAGGCGCCAAAGGATTATAGTGCGCAAGACAGAAAGACACAGTAGTACTCCAAGATTTGGTCATTATATTAGCTTCGAGTGGCGATTACATTGGTGTGGGTGACACATAAGGAAAGATAAAAGATGCAATGATACGACAAGTAGGGATACAACAGTGATGCGGGGGTAAGACCGACGTGCAAGTAAGCAATATTGAACGAGGTGGCGTCTAAGAAAGCAGAAGAATTCGGAAAGTCAAAAGTCGCTCAGCAGCTATTCAGTTTCCTGCCTAAGAGCATCTCGCATCGTTTCGAGTGCAGATAAATGCAGTGGAAGGATAGGGTATCCAAAAGGTCCCTGTAAACTTGCAAGGACAGCAAGTTCGTAATAGTTACGTGTGATTTCCTGATAGGTGACATCGTCTGGAATATGGAGCGAAGACCCTAGAGATTTACAGCTATGAAGGAAGTGGATATGAAGAGTCGAGCATGAAGGACCTGCGCGCTTGAAGGGAACGTAAAGGAGAACGGTCGAACGAACGGGTAGGATGGGACAAGTTGTTTCGGTGGAGGCGGCACCTTCGTTATCAGGCACGAAGGAGCAATCAAGCCAAGGATAGGCTGGCGGGGGGGACAAGGGGATGCGAATGGCAGGGTAGACGGCGTAAGTTGTGGCCGTCGTCACATCCACGTACAGTGACTTGGATAATGAATCTTTCCCTGCGGCGCGTCGTGAAGGTGTTTGTTGTCCGGCGCTTGGTTGGGATGGACGCGTGAGCGACCAAGAGATGCTTTGATCGACGGCTAGGAGAGTGACGTGGAAAGGGGCGAGATCGCGGCAAGGAGACAGTACCGCCGACAAGTGATGAACCCAGGCTAACAAACGGGTCAAGAATTATCTTTGGGATATTAACAAAAAACTAACCGTCGAGCTCCGCAGGGGACATGAGTCCCAGTTTAGATATCACTAATCGCCATTCGATATTGGTTCTTCGGGCAGCTTGCAGTGCAAAGTTCCAGACCTGTACGACAGCTGACGCTTCGACCTCATCCTGAGTTAACCAACTCCCGAGGTCATAAGATTCGCCACGCTGGTCGATACACGCTGCCAAGAGCCATTTTCTGCACGCCGAGAATCTATAGCCAACATGAAGAAAGGTATGGCGGTCCAACACGTCCAATGTGCGGGCTGGACCCAAACTGAAATGTACAACAGGCTTGAGCGGTCGTGCAAGTGTAAATGCGGGCTCCCGGAAGAACCCACGAGTTTCTTTGCCGGCGTCGAAAATGCTGCGTGACATAGTACGGTCGACCGGCTGAGGCACACGACGATATACGGAAAAACAGATCCTTTCAAAATCGGTGGTTCCAAGGTCGTGCGAAGTGATGTGATGCTCGGGTATGAGTTGTAGGGTGATTGGATATTCAGAACGAAGTTTTTGCAGCCTCTTCATCGCCGAAGAAATCTGTCGGAGTAGAGGCGATGCAAGTGTCAACGCCGAGTCTGGGATTGCGATGTAGAAGACAAGGCCGGTCAGTTCAGTTGGCAAGTCTGTGGCGAATGAAGCTAGTGTACAACAGTCAGTAAAACATTTAAAGCTAAAACGTATTGTATACCTAGATGTTTGCGAAGGGAATCCAGTCGCAAAGCAAAAATGCCGTCCACCGAACAGAGGGAATGGCTTCCAGGAATGTGGGCACCCAGTTGGCGTGCCTAAGAACGGGTTCAGCAGCGATTCGAGAATGTCAACGAAGGGACGGACGCTGTATGTTGTAGACAGCTTCCTCAACCAGGTTTCTGCCAACAGTTGTTTGTCTAGGCCATTATCCTCGAAAAAGAGAAAAGCCGTAAGATCTTTCTTGCCCGCCCGCGGTGTCATCCCAAGCTTCTCCCAGAAACGTAGGGAGGGGGGTAATACTTGGATAATAGAGTCGCCTTTACCAACTGAGATCATTGGTGTATCCATACGCTGAAAAAGCGTATGGTCTGAGGGTACTCCAGCTTCTGGGTCAAGAAGAGTTCAGTAAGCCGATCAGGATGACAATCAATGTGCTTACCATGATTCAAGAAGGCCTGTAACTCAACCGGACCTTCAAGCGCAGGAAGACTACGGATGATCTGAGCCAAGGTCGACACATCAGCGGGCCAGACATCTGGTTGCCTGTGGGGTAAACGATGGGTGTTGCTGGCTCGCCATGCATCAGCAAACATGCTGTTCTCAACAACCTCCCTAGCAATCATGCTTCCCGCGGCTTCGAGAGACTTTGACTTCTCTGAAGTGGCGCCGAACGCGGCCGCAGGCGAAACAGGAGTGGGGACAGATGTCGGGACGGGTACCGGGATTGTCATAGGTGCTACCGCTGCGTCAGGCGGCCGTAAGGGTCTACTAAGGGGAAGTAGATACGGATGAGAAAATTGCATATGCAGCAATGTTGGCCCGAGCGGCAGATATGCGGGAGGCGGCGTGGTGGTTCGAGAAGGGATGGCAGGTTCAGCGCCGTCAATATCCTCATCGTCCGATGCTATATCAGAGGTATCATCAGCGTCATCTGACATGGGATACTCCAGGTCCAGGTTATGTTGTAACCAACTAGGACGCAATCTCGCTGTGCGGGACCCTTGTTCGAAGCTCTTTCGCTTGACTCCAATTAGTTTCCTTACAAGGCCGATGCGGGGATCAGTCGCGGCGTTGTATCGATCTTTCCAATGATTGTTCTGAGTGGGTGACGAGAGATGGGGTATCGGCTGCGTTCGATCCTCCTCATCTGGAGGACTGGGGAGGGCGAATTTACCCATGTGGTATTTGGAATCAGACAATCTATGGTTCTGAGCGAACGGGATTGGATCGAAGAAATCGGATAGAATTGCAGGTCCTTTTTTGTGCTCAAGAGATAATTTCACTTGAGGTGTTGTCGGTTCCGAGTTCGGGGTAGGCCCTGGAGACGGTAGTACCATGTCTGTGCCAGTTGGTACTAAATCTTGGATGTGGTACAGTTCAGAAAACCGAGGTGTGAAGGGATCCGCAGTTCCACCGGCAGTAAACGGAGATGACTGTTGCTGACCTGGAGTAAAAGCGGTGGCCACCGAAAAAGTCCCATCTCCAAGGATCGATGGCAAGAACCCCATTGGCACAGATCCTGTGAGCGGAAGGCCAGGTGACTCTTCAAGTGAAGGTGCGGTGGGCCGAGTAGCTCGAGCAGCTCCGGACGGTCGATCAAAGAAGTCGAAATCGTCTTCGGTGAAGATGAACCCGTCCTCGAAGTCCATGTTCGCATGCCCTGTGCTCGTGGTTCCGCCACCACTTCCAGCTCCAATATTGTCAACACTCATGTCGAAGCTCATATCATATGCCTCGCCGAGGCTCATAAAATCGTTGGGAGGCTGCGTCCAGGTGGTATCGATAGGTCCAAACGGATCAAAATGTGGGTCAAGGGGCGGCGGAGCAGATTCTGTCTGCGACACCGAGGAAGGGGGTTCAGAGGCGGCGGCCGATTCTACACTGGAGGTGATAGGTTGCGCGCTTGCCTTTCCAAGGGCGGAAGGGGGGGAAGGGTAAGGCTGGGGAAGATTAGCACCCGAGGTGACAACTATTGGTGCCTGAACAGGGTCTGTTATTATCTGAGTGTCACCTGCCGCATGGCCTCCATTAGTCAGGGAAAGGGCCGCAGGAGAGTTGCCAGGTATAGTGACAGAAGCTGAAGTTGGAACACTAGTACTAGTGGAGGGTGTCGCCACAGTGCGGGGGGAAGCAGATGATTGTGCATTCTCACGTTCTCTTCGAATGCGTTCGCGTTCCCTTTCGCGTTCTTTTGCGACAGATTCCACATACAACCCTATTTCCGAGGCCACGCTCTCGACTTTCGATGAGTTCGAAAGAGTCAGGCAACGGAACGCGCGAACAGACTCTGATGTGGGTGATGCACAGGGACGACGTGTCATAGGGCGTCCACCGAGTATTGAGGAAATAGGGACGGCGAAGGTATTAGTTTCTTCGGAGGATGACAAGGCGAGCGCGACGGAGGGTGGTGGGGGTGGAGGAGGTGAAGGCTGAAGTTGAGGTGGTAGATCTGGTAGGTAAGGAAGAGGCCGCCGAGCATGAACAGACTGGGAAGACGCCGTAAATGTAAGACAAAGTTGCAACGGCCAGATGATGGCTATCCCCTTATCTTCACCCTGCTTATTTTGCACAGCTATCCAGGCGATAACATAGGTTGCACTCGTCCGCTTAGGAATACCTAAACGAAAAGTGGTCTGTCTCTCGGAGTGCGACGTCACGAGAGATGATTTCCATTCACCCGCGCCAAGACCAGTAAGTGATTGTTCGAATTGGGAGGTGATAGCCGAAGCAGGGCCGTTGTACGTCGACAAGTAGTATGACGGAACTCCAAAGGGTAGAAGTGTTATTGGTGCGCCAGCAGCTACTGGGAGACTAAAATCGAGGGGAAGAAGGTCGGTTGGCCGGAAGTGTGAGTATACCTCTAATCTCGATGCGCTGAGATGCACCTCGAGCTGGCAATGCACAAGTGGCCTGCGACAGTCAGCGTGGGGCAGTGTCTCGAGTCCTGAACCTCACCTGAGCCTCGCCACATTCAGCCAGTCGGTCGCCCATTCATTTGAGATGGGCGAAGATGTAAGTAAAAATCCATCCATTAACCGGTGAGCCGAGCGTCCGCCAATTACATCCTTGGAGATTTTAGTGATGTCGTCAATGATTCGGCTCCGAAGAGCATTTATGAAGCGAGAGTAAATTATACGGAGAGGCATGCGCGGTAGGAGGTTGGCCGCTGAGAAATCTAGATCACTGGTTGAGGAGCGTTTTGGATCACGGCAGAGGTGACAAGGGGATGGCTGGGTTGCACATTCAAATGAACAAGGATATAGAGCTTGAGGATCGAAGAGTGCAATATCCGAAACTGGGAGTACTGTGAGTTACGGAGCATGGGGGAGTACGGATGCAAAGAAGCGTTGCAGAAAGTCGCGAGGGATGGGGAGAACACTTACCGACAAGGCCATCCAAGGATATCGCTCTCAGTGCGGAAAGACAGGCGTCGGAGTGATCTTGGGATGTAAACATAAAAGCATAGAGTGCGGAAGAGGTGCCATCAATATGGGTGTGAGGTAATATCGATTCCAGGAGAGAAAGGGAATCATTCCGCGAGACTAGTTGTCTGCGGCCAAACTCGAGGAGGTCGTAGGGAGGGCCATTGGCTGCGGGAACGAAAGTGACATAAGCTATTCGAGAATTGGATGGCAAGGTGATGAGGGAGGAGAGCAGTTTGTCTGAGGAGGTCACCGGAGGCGAGACATGAGCGGGCGGCGCGGACGGGTGCGCAGCAGCATGACTGTCGTGTTTCTGAGCCATGCAGACGCAGGGCAAGCGAGATGGGACGTGTCAGTGGCGGCGGGTAGTTCCACTGCTGCGACGGATTGGCCCGAAGATGGTCGGGGCAATGTGCTGGGGCGGTCCGTGTGCGGTCGCTGGGTCTTTCACGAGCTCATCGTCGCCAACGTCGTCGCCGCTGTGAGCAGTGAGTGGAGAATATTTATTTATGAGAATGACTCCAAAAGGGGAGATAGCTAATTAGATAATAAAAAGTAGGCAGGGTGAGGAGGGTTTTGGGACGGTGTAGTGTTCATACTGTGAGCCCCGCCTTTGTGAATCCTCGTCAAAAAATATGCAGCCCACATCCCGCCCCGCCTCGACTTCGACCCGTCCAGCAGTATCTCCCCATCCCAGAGCCCACCAACACCAGGTCAACACTCAGACAAAACTCCTCGACACCGTCCATGGCCGCATCCTCTGCATTGCAGACATTCGGGGCCGTCTTTCCGCCCTCAATGATCTTGCGCGCGAAGCCAACGCAAAAGCGGTCATCCACACCGGTGATTTCGGTTTCTTTGGTCAGTGATCCACATCTCCATCTTCCCTCCCATTTTTCTTCCCCTCTGACGCGTCCCGCCCTTCCCCAGAGAGCAGCAGTCTAGAGCGAATCAATGACCGCACCCTCCGCCACCTCACAATGTATTCTCCCCTCATTGCCACCGCTCAGCGCAACCATCTCCTATCCCCGGACAATACCCCTGCGACCATCCGTTCCACTGTAGACATCTCCCTCATATCGGAATTCCCTCTCCTGCTCTCAGGTCAAATCAAGCTGCAAATCCCCGTGTTCACTGTTTGGGGTGCTTGTGAGGATGTGGTCATTCTAGAAAAATTCCGCACCGGTGCCTTTTCCATCGATAACTTGCACGTGTTGGACGAAGCCACGACGCGTTGCCTTGATGTAGGCGGTGTCAAATTGCGGCTTCTCGGGTTAGGGGGTGCTCTCGTGCCACACAAAATGTTCGATAATGGCGACGGAAATGCTACCATCGCCGGTGGTCAGGGCACCATGTGGACCACAGCTCTCCAGATCGGCGAGCTTGTCGACACCGCACAACGGGTGTTCGATCCCTCAGAGACGCGTCTCCTGGTCACGCATGCAAGCCCAGGCCGAGAGGGAATCATTGCTCAACTCGCTCTCGTCCTCAAGGCGGATCTCACCATTTCTGCAGGTCTCCACTTCAGATATGCTAGTTCCTACAATGAGTTCAGCGTCCAAGGCGATTTCGAAGGGTTCCGCCACAAGCTCCTTGTAGGCAAGGAAGGCTTCGACAAAGTTTGGGACAGCGTAAAGACCCAGGTTGACACTGTCATCGATGAGCACCAGCGAATCCTCCTCGACAAGGCTCTGTCTGTCATCGAACGTATTCCTCAGCCCCAGGCGCAAACTGGTGCGCCGCCTACAGCTACCGGCGAGGAACCAGCTTGGAAGAACTGCTGGAACTGGAACTTGTGTGACGCTGCCTTCGGATGCCTTGTCCTGGACATAAAGGAAGGCAGGATCAGTGCCGAGCTCAAGAGCCAAGGTAAGTGATTCGGTCAAACAAACAACTCGTACTAACGTCTCGCAGGGTTCAATTACGCCTACCGTCGCACCGCTACTCCGGGCACCGTCGCGCACACCCCCAACTCAACGAGTTCTTCGTTGCCAAACGCTGCTGTGAACCCACCAACAAAGGGCTCAACACCAGCGCCTACAGAGAAGCCTGCCTCGCCTATGCCAAAGGAAGTCAAGTCGCCACTCGCTGTAACGTCCCCAATCATCTCAGCTACACCAAAAGAGGGTACCTCGAGCCTTCCTCAAACCAAGACAAATGGCACACCGATGGGATCTTCATTTGATAAAGCTGAGAAAGACAAGCAGAAAAAGAGGGAGAAGAAGGAGAAGAAAGACCGTGTGGAACGGGAGACAAAGGAGAAGGATTCTGCAGAGGAGGGGGTCGAGGCTAGC
Organism: Lanmaoa pseudosensibilis; assembly: GCA_038092875.1. Classification (NCBI taxonomy): domain Eukaryota; kingdom Fungi; phylum Basidiomycota; class Agaricomycetes; order Boletales; family Boletaceae; genus Lanmaoa; species Lanmaoa pseudosensibilis. The sequence goes on along the minus strand of JBBPRF010000083.1, from coordinate 6,458 downwards.
GCATCTCCTGTCGATCCACCTGCAACTCAACCAAAGTCAGGCAAAGAAACTCCCCTTTCTGATGAAGTTGCCAAGGCACCGACGCCTGATGTCCTGGAGGCTGGCCTCAAGTCGCCAACAACGGACAGCGCTGGCACACGCACTCCAACATCGAGACGGACCTACAAGCAATCATGGACTCTGTTCGTTCGCCTCCAAACACCTGCAACCGAGGTGGAGGTGCGCGAGTTTTTTGGTGGAGAGCAATCAGGCGTACGTGAATCATTTGCTCATCGATGGTCTATCGCTAACAGCAGGTTGCAGATCGTTCGTGTGACATACCCAAACACTCAACAAGGACGGAGTCAGAAAATAGCATATGTCGAATTTGGCGATGAGGAGACTATGAAAGCTGGCCTTGAGAAAAACAACGAGGTAATGCGCCGATTGTCGTCGTTGGTTACACAGTTTTGACGCTTATGTTGTAGAAAATCAACGAGTCGTCGGTCGAAGTCAAAATCGCAACAGACAAGGAAGACCGAGGTGGAACGCGAGGTGGCCCCAGAGGTCGCGGTGGTCGTGGAGGAGGCTTTGCCGCACGAGGGTTTGCAGCCGCTGGTCTTACTAGCAAAGGTCGAGGAACTAACGGTGAAGCCCGTGGGTCCGGAGAAAATGGCAAGACTGGGGATGCAACTGCATGAAACGGATCACTCCTCGATGCGGGGAATTATGGGTGCAACTACACTCGATGCTTCACGCGTTTTCGTGACCTTTATCACTTCCATATTGCTGCTCTCTTCAGGCTCTCTCCATCACTCATGTTTCAGCTCTTCAAATCGCGGAGTCATGTTTGCTTTCGTTTTATTATGTTCGCCTCGGGATACTGTCTAGTGCAGCCCAGATAATGCATGTGCATTCCTATGGATTCAACCAAGTTACCGTTCCAGTCTCTTGCACGTAGACGGAATGTTCATGAAGGCCCATCAGTTAATCACTACTTTATGTAAACTTTGAAGTGTTCCAAGAGCGAGATTGTAGAAAACGATATGGGACACGAACACCACATACATACAAGGTCGTCAGTGTAAACCCGAGGGTGCGACAAAGCAGTTTGACCACGCCGAACAGTGCTCAAAAATGAACGGAAGAAAATATACCAAGCCAGCTTGTGTCAAAAGATTTGCTTTCTGCTGCTTCTTCAGGGAGCGAAGATTGAGGACTCATCAAGGGAGAGCTCGCGAGAAGTTGCGAGAACGCCAGAAGAAAAGTTCAGGTACACGAGATCAGATATCGAGTGTTGAGCTTCAAGAAACCACCGGCGGGAAATGAGAGGTCAGGTGCAGTGTGGTATTCCCCCAGGTCCATCACAGAAGAGGATTGAACTACGGGGTGTACCTAAGGCGATGCGGAGATAATGTGGAGCAGAGAGTAGTGGGATGTAACGAACCACTGTGCTGAGTCGGCTGCCTGGGGTACTGGATAGGTCGTTAGGAAAACAGATTGGAGATTCCAATCATTCTTTTCTGACATCCTCCTAGATGATTTTTCTTGACCACGAATGCGTCACGTATCAAGAGTAGAATGCAGTAGTTACCAGATTGTCATGATTGTGATTGCGTCGGGACACGAGGCTGGAGTCGGATCAAACGTTCGTTTGGAATTGTTGGAAGGTGCCGACGACCATATAGAACGGTCTAGCGAGAGGTAGCGAGTTCGATACTGTCGTGTACTTGGCGCACATTGCCTCCAATCGAACCACGAGCAGGACCGAGACCCCAGCTACATGTTGTTCATTACTCGGGGCTCAGGAATGTCCACGAGGCCACCTAACAATACGACCCGAATGACATGTTGTGGGTGGGTCACACCTCTCTAGCATGTCAGCATTGATCGAAACCGCGATATATTGAAACCTTGTTCTGGCTCATATCAGTGTTGAAAGGGCCCAATGGATGAGCATGGTTGCAAGTCGAAAAGATTGCTCTTACCAAGGTAGATGAGACTGGTTGGAGTACATACTCGCCGAGTCAGGAATCGAGCTTTGTTCTTCGAAAATGAATGTCGATTGGTGGAAATTGGCAAAGGCCAAAAAGGATGCCTATCAGACTACTGAGAACCTGAGCTTGAAGGGTTTGCGAGGGGCAGATTTTGCCAGGAAAGATATGTTTCTGACGGGATTGCTGGCAGAACTGGCACCGTTAGGAGATTTGCCTGGTTGGCGCAGTTGCTCGCGGTTAATGGTCACACACCAGATATGATTGTAATGGGCATTTGCCATGTGTGTAAGTTGAAGATGAATAGAATAAATTTGGCTACTGAACGTATGTATCCTTGACTCCATCGACAAGATCAAGGACAAGATCCGGTGATTGTACAAGTCATGTGATTGTTGTCCCCTGTTCGCCGTATCAAGGGAAGCAAACCACTGCCCGAAGTTTACCCTCTTTTCAATTCAAACCTTACCGCAATGCCCTCCATACTGCGCGCTGCTGCTCGCTCGACAAGGACCCTCAGGGTCCAGCCCGTGTCCTTGCGCACTACTAGGTGTGTTAACGCCGAGTTCCGCCTTCCCTCTCTGAATCTATCATCGTCTTCCAGAAGTTTCACGGTTTCACGGGTGCACTCCATAGAGAGCTTCACACTAAATTCGCTCGACACGTTTACAGAAGAAGAAGTGATGCTCAGGGAGTCCGGTAGTCATCATACCACCTTTGTCTAACTGAAAACTCAGCAATGCATTCAGTGAAGCGATTTGCTAACGAAGTCATTGGGCCTAAAGTCCGTGACATGGACGAGAAGGAAAGTATGGACTCAGAGATTATTAAAGGGCTTTTCGAACAAGGGGTACGTTGTCCTCTTGATACTGACTTGCTGAAACCCTCATTCACTTGTTGACCAAATAGCTCATGGGAATCGAAACGAGCGCTGTGTATGGTGGTGCCGAGTCTTCGTTCACGTCAGCTATCATATCGATCGAAGAACTTGCCAAAGTGGATCCCTCAGTGTCGGTCATGTGTGATGTCCACAATACCTTAGTGAATACCATCTTGCGGCAGTATGGAACGAAAGAACAACAAGATAAATGGCTTCCACAACTCTCCCAGTCCAAGGTGAATGATTACAGGTCCTCAGTGACGTTTACGACTAAAATTTGTACTCCAGCTCGGGTCTTTCTGTCTGTCAGAGCCAGCCTCCGGCTCAGACGCATTTGCACTGCAGACTCGCGCAAAGAAAGATGGCGATCACTGGATCATCAATGGTTCCAAGATGTGGATCACGAATTCATACGAAGCTGAAATCTTCCTTATCTTTGCCAATGTAACATCATGTTAGTGATTTCTGTCACGTGGTTTAATATTTTTTCCCCTAGGTTGATCCAAGTAAGGGGTACAAGGGGATAACTTGCTTCATCGCGACCAAAGACATGGGTATCAAAATAGCGAAGAAGGAAGAGAAGCTTGGTATCCGTGCTTCCTCAACGTGTACACTCAACTTTGATGACCTGCGCATACCTGCGGAGAATGTTATAGGCGGAGAAGGCAAAGGTTACAAGATTGCGATCGAAATTCTGAATGAGGGTGCATCTTCATTTACTTCATTCACTTGACACCTCCTGAACAGTCAGGTCTACAGGTCGGATAGGCATCGCGGCTCAAATGCTCGGACTTGCTCAGGGTGCCTTCGACAAAGCCGTTCCCTATACATACCAACGTACTCAATTTGGCCAGCCCGTAGGTACCTTTCAGGGTATGGCATTCCAGATCGCACAAGCCGCGGTGGAGATAGAGTCAGCACGTCTATTGACTTACAATGCTGCTCGGAGGAAAGAGGAAGGCAAGGCTTTCGCCAAGGAGGCTGCAATGGCCAAGTACTGGGCAAGTGTCATTGCCCAGCGAGTCTCTGGTCAGGCTATTGAGTGGGCGGGCGGGGTCGGATTCACTCGAGAAACTGGAATCGAGAAATTCTGGCGAGATTCCAAGATTGTGAGTAATACTGCTTGATATCTTGGTGATACGCTCCACTAAGCTTCGGTCAATATTATAGGGAGCTATCTACGAAGGAACATCGAATATTCAACTGCAGACTATTGCCAAGTTTATTCAAAAGCAGTACTCTTGATCGTGATTGAACCTCGTTATATATCTACAATTTCATGGTTTTTGCATGAAGAGCAGCATGCCCTCGAATACTGCCCACCCAACCATAGAGCTTAGAATCTTGCGTGACATGCGAAGAGACGCTCCATCAAAGAAGCCCATGACACCTCGTTGCTGTGACAAATAGAATGTAACTGCTGGAGAATTTTCGAGAGAGAGGGCACACCTGCCATATTCGAGTCACTGTAGATGTCAAACCATGATATTGGTGCTCAGAGCGGACCTGCATTTTGGTCTAAAACTGTTCAGCCTCGTGCACACATTTGTGTTGTATGAGTACCTTGATAACATCGAAAGGGTGGGTGGCCATAGTTGCAATGCCACCCGCCGCTGCTGCAGAAATGCTATGTATGCTTATGGCATATGCACTAGGCACAAAGTAAGCTGTAGGAGAAATGCCTTAGGCATCCTTAAAAGTTGGGAAACATGGGCTTACTGGACTCTCGCTTGATCGCTTCGTAGAGTAGGACAAACAATCCAGCGTATGGTGCATCTCGTAGAGAGGACGCCATGAATCCACGCATTAACTCTGATGGCCCTGCACGAACAATGGAGCGAAGGGATCCAGTTAAACTTCGGTACGCGAAATGATCACTCTGCAAATAAAGTCAGTCGCGTGTGACACTGAAGGAATGGTACAACATCCCTCAAACCGTGCTTTAAGGACCGAGAACGGGTTCAGTAGGAAGCCCCCTACAGTCCTCGCAGTTGCACCGGCAAGCAGGTTACCCTGGTTGGTGAGCTTCGGTAAGACGCTCTTAGCATCCCCCTTCTCCGCAACGGCTGGGACTGAAAAGCGCGGAGAGCTCGCCATTACCGAGCGCAGGTGCGTCAAGGTGGTAAAGTAGATAGCTACTCCCGGGATATTTCTTCCATATATCAGTCAGGCAACGGAAACATACTTATGTTGGCCCACCGAACGAGTGAAGCACTCGTGCCTCGCCACAATCCGATAATCCCGTCCCGCTTGACAATTTCATGGGCGGTGCGCCAGATAACTATGGTGTTCCTTTCGTACAGGATGAATTAGATGTGAGGGTGATCACGAGTGCCTAGTCCTCTCACCGAGAACCAGGCGCAGAATCACCTTGCTGGACACGAGTTTTCAACAGGTCCACTGTTTGTCGTGAGTGGTGAGGTAGAATGGTTGCGAAGTGTTCTGCTTACGAGGCTGCAGCAATACTGCTGAGGCGAATCCAGATAGCGCACCTGACGACACCAGCGTGAAGATGCTCCTGAGCGAGTACGAACTAGACCTTACCGGAGAACAATTGCTGGCTGACAACAACATTGGTCATACTACTAGTGGTTTTGACAGGGCGCTCCCGGCGATGCACACTTCCCTCGGCGAAAAGACGGTCCTCGTCACGCTCGCGGAGGGGCTGGGCAGCTAATACTCCCGATACTCATCACAAAAATTGCAGAAACACAACATGGCCAAACAAGGAGTGCTGCCGCCGGCTGACCTAAACAGGACAGCATTATGTGATACATGTCATCATCCACAACTCTATGTACAGGGCATCAGTAGAACACCAACAAGTGCAAAGCTCACATACACTGTTCATCGACACATTATCTGTAGTGTTACACCACAAACGATGTGGTGGTGAGACATACCCAAATATGGATGTAAAGTATCTCACCATTCTGAGATATATGAGGTATTTGCTTGTGCCCAATGCATCAGGAAATCAGCACATTTGCTTTGCCACACTTGACCCACTTAAAGAATCTGTGCCAAGGGTGGAAGTGCCGGGTCTCATGAAGCCACCAAAGACACTAAAGTAGATTCTTATCTCAGCTACATCTGGCCATTCAAGTTCATAAAGTGCATAAAACAACCTATAAACCACTCTGATACTGGGAGTGTCTACAGAGGCTGATCACTGATAGTGAAAGATAGGGGTAATGGGAAAGGGGACAACCTGAGGCCTACACTAGCACTAAGTGCACCAAGGCTGAAGTCATTGGACTAGTAGGGACAAAAGGAGAGGAGACTGAGTCTCATTCAGATGGTGGTCTAGAGGAGAGACTCCAAAAGAACTTGACTGAAGTTCTCTGGCAGCTGCTTTGGCCTTATATACTATTCTAAGGTTTGTACATGTTTGTGCATAATCTAGATATGGGCATAGGGTAATACTATAGTAGTCCGAGCAATATGTCGAGTGCATGCATCAAACATAGCTATGAAATGAAAGATTGAACATGAGGGAAACATACAGTTGTATTGGAAGTAAAGATCTTCCAATAGCACAGGGACAAGAAGGGATGAACACTTGATGGGAGGCTCACCAAGTTTTGAGGGTAGTTGGTTGATAG
>JBBPRF010000082.1:0-67625 GCA_038092875.1 Lanmaoa pseudosensibilis | reverse complement strand
CCCCGGGTCATAATCAAACCCAATGCCAGAACTACTGGTGCTCCCAATGTGGATGACAGGCACCTGGACACCACGCGGACGTATGCATCTGGCGCCGTCGCGATCACACCACACCTTCTTCCTCCTCTTCTTCTTCTTCACACCGGTCCTTTCACTCCTGCACACAGACCTCCTTCAACAGCTCCTGGGGGTCAAACAGATCTCGTCGCTCATCAGGACGCTCTCATCCTATCTCTATCCCTCTGCCTATTGAAACTGAGCATCTTGATGATGTCTACGTAGACAACAACCCCTTCGATGATGTGGCATACGCCAACATGACTGGTTCTCCATGAATTAGTCTCAGTGGGACTTTGACGGTAACAAGGGGGTAATGTTACGATTCATCCTGGACTACCTTTTCTTTTCCTAACCTCATTAGCTATACGCTGTATTCATACGAGTTGCTCATTCGACTCCCACCTCGTACGCTTTTCTTTCCACTCAGTCTCATGTGACTTTGTCCAGTCGGCTATTGCTGTTTCCATTACGTGACTTCGCAGTCCGCAGTCATGACACCATTGACTGCGTATTTCATTTCCGCTCTTCTATTTGTGATTCTAATGATGTGTCGCCTTCTCATTGGCTGCTGTTATCATACAACACGTCACCCTTTTCCACTTACCATTCTTAGTTACTATTTCTCATGGTCTGTGCGCGGACTCCTTACGTATAAATACCTGCACTCTCACAGCAGAGATCCTTAGCTTAGACCTCCCTTGTCTTACCTTAGTATCTCTGCAATCAACAAGGTCCTTGTCCCTTTGTCCCTTGTCCCTTGTCTCTCTTCGCCCACTACACATTCGTCCTTACAACCGTAGATCCCTTGAACCTGAGGACAGTCGGTATTGCCTTAGTGCATCCGTACTCTGTGCCTACGTCGTTACTTCGCACTTGATCGCTGGACAACTCACTTCACCACTTGGTCACTTCACATGCCAGTGGATTCCCCTGTGCCACGTGATCGCTTACGTGTCCATGGAACACCCTCAAACCCTTGACACTTAGGACCTCCCTACGCCTTCAAGGGCTACGTCCGATCCTACCCAGGTCGAGCGTAACACACTCCCTCTCACCTATCACTTTCTACCACTAAGGCCGTTGCCACCTACAAAGCCAACAAGTGTGTCACATGTCTACAGGTCATTACATGAGGCTAAAGAAGTAGCCACTTGTGTTGACCAGCCCTCATGTCTCTATTGTAGCTACCCCTGCATTAAGTCAGAGAAAGTAGGATACTTGCTGAGCATGGAATCCTCAGTGTCACATAGCATAAGGAGCACAAGTCCATACAAGTCAGAGTCACCTGCCACAAGATTCTTACAGCTACTAGAATCAGAGCTTGGGTTAGAAGAGTTAGCAGAGCAGCACATCATTGTCACTTTCTTGAGGAACCTCACAACTGCCCTCAGATCAGTAGGCCTAGAGCCTTATGAAGGGAGCACAGAAGTATCCCAGCTTTCGACTTTGAGAAGGGATTTAGTCAATTTCAATGACCACATGCCCATCACAGAGATCCAGAACCAGAACCTGCACCTAGAGGGCTTAAGGGTTATCCAGATCAAAGAAGAACTTGGAAATTTAGCTGAACTGGTAGTACATAACCAGCACAAATGTAAGCACAATGAAGAACCTCAAAGGACTATAAAGAAGCCAAGGTATAGTCTTATTAAAAGGCTAAAAGGAGGAGAAGAACTACCAGATGAAGCATATACCACAAAAGTCTTATGCCCTCATATTACCCTACATAAATCTAAATGATACCAACAGTAGCTATGTCGCAACCTACCCTCTATGAAATCTTCCATTCAAACACCATGGTTGATGATAGACTACTTGTCCTCTTCCATTTCACACAAGATGTAGAAACTCTTAACATTTACAAGCAAGAAAGAATAGAAGCTCTCAAAAGCAATGTGCTTGAAAGAGGACAGAGGATAATAGTCCTTGAAGCAAAAGTAAGGAACCTGAAAAACAGGGCAGCAACCACAGCTGCAACCTCCAGCAGTGGATTGTGCTGCAAAAAGATTGAAATATTCAAAGACCCCAAGAGTATAAAGGTGAAAAGGGACTCATTAAAGACTGGTGGGCTAAGATTAAAGCCTGTTTGGAGCTTAATGCCACCAGCATGCTCCCTGGTTCCCATGCAGCTGTAGTCACCATCCTCTCACAGCTGACAGAGCTGAAAGCCAGACCCTTTGCACAAGTACACCTCCTTAAGGGGGCAGCCTATGATTGGAATACACTAGTCATGGAAGTAGAAAGTCTCTTCTAAATGACAAATCAAGCTGACTGGGCAAAAACATCACTACCCCAGTGTGTCCAAGGAAAAATGCCTACTTACCAACAATGTATGATTGGGGACTCACACACAATCAAGTACCTTGAAAAGAATACAAGGGGTAATATCATTGCCCAAATATTTAGAGAAGGAAAGAGACAGACCACGGTCCTGCCTTACCTTATGGAAATACAATGTGTTGGTATGGCTCAAGAAAGCCTGGACTTTATTCATGGAGTGCATCAGAGAAGAAGCAGCTTTGGGAAAAAGGATCCCAATGCCATGGAAATTGGGGCAGCCAATACAGGTTGCTTCAACTGTGGTCAGTCTGGCCACATGGTCAGGGACTGCCTGAAAACCAAAATTCAATGCCCATCTTGCAAATGGCTTGGTGGCAAACATAAGAAGGGCTACAAGAAGGCCCAAAAGATAAGGGTCATGGAGCAGGACTTCAACGACAAAGATACACATATGTCCTGGGAAGACAATAAAAGCACCAAAGGAAAAGGTAAAGGCTGCAATTCCAGACAAGCAATATGCAGCATGTTATTTGACAAAGCAAAGGCATTCTTCTGAGATGTGGAAGTTGCCAAAAACAAGAAGTCAGGAAAAGCCTAAGTCCAAGGCACATATGTATCTGGGTGTGCCAAGGACAATAACTGATATTCTATTCTCACAGTGGATGAGATCTCTGATTGTTACAGTCACATCATTATGGACTTAGTATTTTTTCTTTCTTATCACACCACATGGTTATTTAATCACAAACACTTTTATCTAATTTTATCTTTTGGACTTAGTGCTCAAAGACACTCTTTGTCTGTCATTCACACCAGATCTATAATCTGCCTTATGGCTACACAGCCTTCTTAATCTCTGTGCTGTGTATGCTTCTATTCCATTTCACCTCATTTCCGCCTTATGCTTCTAATCTTCCATTCTGCCACATCCTCATGTGTGCAGCATGACCATGCTTCCATTCCTCACAGCCTCAAGGCTGTTTGTCTCTGTATGGACTAACCCTATGCCCTATGTACAAACCTATGTAAACACCCATGTAATATATAAGGCCTATGAATGCAGCCACCAGAGACCAGTTTAGTTCTCTTGGTGTTTCCCCAAAAGCATCAGAGATAAACTCCTAAGTCTCCCTTCACTGCTTTCCCCAATGGTTTAAGTCATCTGGTGATACCTGAGAAGTGCTATGCTTTAGGGTTGTTTCATTAGAACTGAACTACATCTTCCTCACCTATCACTACACCATAAGGCTGTCACTGCCTACAAAGACAACAAGTGCATCATACATCTACAGATCGCTACATGAGGCTAAAGAAGTAGCCACTAGTGTCAACCAGCCCTCACGTCCCTATCATAGCTATTCCACGTGTTACGCTCCACCTGGGTAGGATTGGACGTAGCCCTTGAAGGCATAGGGAGGTCCTAAGTGTCGAGGGTTCGGATGTATTCCACGGACATGTAAGCGATTTCATGGCGCAGGGGAATCCACTGGCACATGAAGTGACCAAGTGGCGAAGTGAGTTGTCCAGCGATCAAGCGTGAAGTAACGACGTAGGCACAGAGTACGGATGTGCTAAGGCAATACCGACCGTCCTCAGGTTCAAGGGATCTACGGTCGTAAGGACGAATGTGTAGTGGGCGAGGAGAGACAAGGGACGAGGGACGAGAGGAACAAGGACCTTGTCGATTGCAGAGATGCTAAGGTAAGACAAGGGAGGTCTAAGCTAAGGATCTCTGCTGCGAGAGTGCAGGTATTTATACATAAGGAGTCTGCGCACGGACCATGAGAAATAGTAACTAAAGATGGTAAGTGGAAAAGGGTGACGTGTCATACGATAACAGCAGCCAATGGGAAGGCGACACATCATTAGAATTACAAATAGGAAGGCGGAAATGAAATGTGCAGTTGATGTCATCATAACTGTGGACTGCGGAGTCACGTGATGGAAACAGAAATAGCCGACTGGATAAGGTCATGTAAGACAAGGTGAAAGGAAAGCGTATGAGGTGGGAGTCGAACGAGCGACTCATAGGAATACAGCGTATAGCTAGTGAAGATTTGGAAAAGAAGAGGTAGTCCAGGATGAATCGTAACATTACCCCCTCGTTACTGTCAAAGTCCCACTGAGACTAATTCATGGAGAACCGGTCATGTTGGCATAGGCCATGTCATCAAAGGGGTCGTTGTCTACATAGACGTCGTCGAGATGCTCAGTCTCGATAGGTGGAGGGATAGGGATAGGACGAGAGTGTCCTGATGAGCGACAAGATCTGTTTGACCCCCGGGAGCTGTTGGAGGAGGTCCACATGCGGGAGCAAAAGGACCAGTGTGAAGAAGAAGAGGAAGAGGAAGAAGGTGTGGTGTGGTCGTGACGGTGCCAGATGCATACGTCTGCGTGATGTCCGGGTGCCTGTCGCCTGCATTGGGAGCACCAGTAACTCCGGCATGAGGTTTAATTGTGGCCGGGGGCGAACATGAGGCAAAAGAGACAGTGGTAGGTGGGACAGTCTTGCTTTATATGTCCGAGGCTGTGACACTGGAAGCACGCCTGAGGATAGCGTGGATCGGAGGGGGCGAGAGGAGAGGGATGGAAGTTGCGGGTTTCTATGCAGTGCAGAGCTTCCTGAGTATGCACGTCGAGAGGGGAGGATGAGGCAGACGGCGTGGAGGGTTCGCGTGGTTCGCGTTCTAAGTATGCAGGGTCGATGTGTTCGACTGGGGGTTCTTCTTCTTCTGGGATAACAGTGGGACGCATGGGTTCAGGGGGATTGGAGATGGGGAGGTGGCAACCGACATGAATGGCAGCCTCATGGCCAGCTGAGATGGCAGCAGCTTGTTCACGGGCGTTGATAAGAGTGGCTAGGTCTTCAGTGAGGAGGCAGACACGGGCAGCAAGGTCTAGGAGGTAGCAGTCAATGTCGACCAGGAAGGGAAGCATGTCTAGTTGGTACATAGCTACGTATAGTTGGGCTTGGACATCACGAGCATTGTCAAGAATTAGGCGATCCCGAAGGGTGACTTTGGTGTGGGCGGAGGGAATGCTGGCGTGCATGATGATGGTCTCGTTTTGGAGGTAGGCGCCATAGAGCGCGTGGAGTGGGGAGCCGGTTTCAATTAAGTGGTCAATGTGCGAGGCGATGCGAGGGTTGTGAAGGAGGACTGAAAGGAGAACGATGTCCTCGCCGGTGGGAGGGTCCTCACGGAGGTGATTAGCGAAGAGGGGGATGTCTACCGACATAACAGCATCCTGTAAAGTAGCGACAGATACTGGTGTAAGAGGGATAGGAGCAGTAGGAGGAGATTGCTCAATAATTGGAGCGTCGGTAGGAATATCCAGGGATGAAGTCGGGGAATAAGCTCGCTCAGAGGGAGAAGCAAAGCTGCGATAAGAAGGCGGAGGGCTCGGAATGGTGGCGTTGGCTTCAACGGGGGAGACATTCTGGAGTGGTGAAGATACAATGGAGGACACAGTGGAAATAGAGACTGAGGAGGTTTCAATGGCCATTTGGGATATCGCTGGTGGAAGTGCTGTGTCAAGAGCACTGGGGGAAGAAGACGGACGGGTGGAGCTTTTTATAAGCAGTTAGAGCAGAGTTGGCATTTTTCAAGTCCCGTTCAGGGACCCATGAGTCATCTTCGGCGGTGTATCCCTTCCATCGGATCAGGAAAGAACGGGATTGCGGTGTTCCACGGTGGCGTAGGATCCGTTCGATTTCGTATTCTTCTTCCCCAGCAATAAGGTCAGGTGGAGGTTTTGGGAAGTTCCATCCGTGGACGGCGTTCTCACGGTAGGGCGTAAGAAGGGAAGCGTGGAAGACCGGGTGGATCTTCCAAGTTGTGGGAATTCAGAGTCTATAAGTGATCGGGGATAGGACCTTCATGATGGTAAACGGTCCTTTGCATTTTGGGGTGAACTTTGGATTGATGATGGAGCGTTTGAGGTTGTGGGCTTCAAGCCACACTTTGTCCCCAAGTTTGAATGGTGTGAACTTCTGGCGAGTACGGGCGGCCATAGTTTGATGGGCAAGTTCATGGGAGGCTAGGGCTTCATCGTGGGCGGCGGTCAATGATTTCAAATGAGAAGCTACTGCAGGAAGAGAAGACTCGGTGATTACCGAGGGAAGGGCACGGGGTTCATATCCCATCATGAAATAGAATGGAGATTGATTGGTGACGGAGTGGGGGCGGTGATTATGGGCGAATTCGGCATGGGAAATGTTGTCAGCCCAGGAACCAGGGTTATTACCGCAGAAGATGCAGAGATATGTTTCGATCTCCTGGTTGACTCGTTCCATTTCACCATCAGTTTGGGGATGGTATGCAGTGGAGAGGGAAAGGTCGTAGTTTAGGATTTGACCGAGTTCTTTTGCGAAGGCAGAAGCGAACTGTGGGCCACGATCGGAGATGATCTTGTCGTAGAGTCCAAAGTGGAGGTAGACTTTGTGGAAAAAGAGGGATGCTACTCCCTCGGCAGTGATGGATTTCTTCATGGGGCAAAGAATCACCCCCTTAGTAAGCCCATGGTCTACCACAACCAGGAGGGAATCAGAGGAAGAAGATTCGGGAAGATCCATGATGAGATCACACGAGAGCTGTTGGAACGGGCGAGAGGCAGAAAACTTGATCGGGAGGAGCGGAGGTATGGTGGGATGCGTGTTGGACTTGTTTTGCTGACATGTGGCGCAGCCCTCGACGTAACAATGCATGTGGCTGGCAAGGCCAGGCCACCAGAACTCGGCGGAGATGAGTTGTCGGGTTTTAAGGAAGCCGGGGTGACCGGCGGTCTTGTGATCGTGGCAACGACAGAGAATGGACCTGCGTAAGTCCCTGGAGTCCGGAACGTATACGCGGCCCTTGTACATCAGAATGGAGCCTTTCATCTGCCAATCAGATAAATGGGAGCGGAAGGTGGCGGGGATATCTTCGTTAATAGACTGGAGACGTTGGAGGACGAGGGGATCGCTGGCAGAGGCAGCCATGACCTTGTCAGCAAGGGCGGTGTTGATAGCATGGACAAAGATGGACGGAGGCAGTAGGGTGACGGCCTGATTGTCAGGATCTGACTGGGGAAAATGGTCACAGCGGCAAGAAAGGGCATCAGGGCCCACGAGGTGAGATCCAGGAACATGGATCATTTTGAGATTGAAGTCTGCCAGGTTGAGAAGCCAGCAGGCTTGACGGCGATTGAGGGCTTGTGGGGATCGGAAATATGTCAGGTTCTTGTGATTGGTGAAAACCTGGACCGGAAACTGAGATCCATGGAGATAATGTCTCCACAACTTGAGGGCATGGATGACCGCAAGGAGTTCGCGATCATAGATGTCATAGTTGCGTTCCGCGGGGGACAAGGACTGTGACAGATAGGAACAAGGGTGCCAATCTCCGTTGGAGTCGGCTTGCAGGAGAATTCCTCCGGTGGCGTTCCATGAGGCATCAGTGGCGATGGCGAAGGGGGCGGCAAGGTCCGGCATGTGTAATACCGGTTTGGAAAGAAAGAGGCGTTTCAGGGTGGAGAACGCTTCTTGACATGTGGGGGTCCAAGACCAAGGGAGCAACTTCCTGGTGAGGTCGATCAGGGGATGAGCGATATTTGAATAGCTCGGGATGAAACGGCGGTAGAAGTTGGCGAAGCCAAGGAAGGAGCAGACTTCCTTGACCGTCGTAGGTACAGGCCAGGAGGAGATACCCTCGAGTTTAACCAGGTCCATCGTGAGTTCGCCCGGTTTGACAATAAGTCCGAGGTAGTTGACCTTGGTGGTAGCAAATTTACATTTCTCCAATTTGAGATGGAGATCGAGTTCTGTCATGCGTTGGAGGACACGCTTCGTGCGTTCCTCGTGAGTTTTTTCATTGGGAGAGAAGATAAAAAGGTTGTCCATATAGATGACGAGCCATCCTTCTGCGATCATATCGCGGAAGGAATCATTCATGAACCACTGAAACGTGGCAGGGGAGTTGCAAAGACCAAAGAACATTACCATGGGTTCGAACAGCCCCTTCTGGGTAATGAACGCCGCTTTCCATTGATGGCCATCTTCGATGCAGACACCGTTGTATCCCCAGCGGACATCGAACTTGGTGAAGACCTTGGCGTCTTTTAATTTGTCGATAAGGTCAGAGATCAAAGGCAGGGGATAGGCATCTCGAATGGTGTATTCATTGACGTAATGGTAGTCTTGGCATGGGCATAGTCCTCCATCCTTCTGTTTGACAAAGAAGAAGGGTGAGGCTTGGGGGGAGTTTGAGGGACAGATCTTTCCTGTGGCGAGGTTCTCGTCCAGGAAGGCTTCAGTGGCAGTGCATTCTTTGGGGGTTAAGGGATAGAGTTTCCCTATTTTTGGAGTGAAACCCTCTTTAAGGTTTATTTCATGGTCGTAGGGTCTAGAGGGGGGAACATGGTCGGTAGCTTCTTTGGAGAAGACCGAGGCAAATTCAGTGTATGCCGGGGGAAGTGTTGTCTTGGGTTTGTCTTTTCCGGCGGAGATAGCGAGTTCCGTGGCTTGGGTAAGCCTTGTGACTCGGGCAGACCCGAGAGGGGCATAGCGCGACCCAAATCGGATGGTCCGGTATAGGGCACAGTTGCCCATGGCGTGGGAGAGAAATTGGTTTTCTTCCTCCCACCCATTATAGGAGAAGAGTTTCTCTTGTTCGGTGGCGAAGACATTGACATGACGGGGAGGTGCGGGAGGTGGTACCCAATAATGGGTGTCGTGTCACTTGACATCGGCGGCATGTGAGGCGTAGAGTTCTTTTGATTGATTGGAAGATTCAGCAACAGAGATGGTCCGTTTGGTCCAATCTATCTGGGGATTTACGGTGGAGAGCCAGGGAGTTCCGAGGATGATATTATCTTTGAGGGACATAAGATGGAAAAGAACGCGGTGGGCGATGCCTTCTATACTAATAAAGAGGGTTACGCCGTGTCGGATGTCGCCGCTTTTGTTGTAGGAGCTATCCGCGTTTCGGGCTCGGAGGGGTTCCTTGAGTTTCTCGATGGGAAAAGAGTTCTTCTTGGCGAAGTCCCAATCCATGCAATTGATGCTTGCCCCACTATCAATGAGGGCACGAGTGTCAACGGCTTTGAGTGTGTGCGAGGGTATGATGACTTGAACAGTGATTTCTATTGCCTTTGTTACAAGAGACGATACAGTTACACCACTACGGAAGGAAGGGGAATCTGGCGTCGAAGCAGATCCCTGATTCAAAAATCCGAGAGAAAAGATACACGATGAACATTTTCTTCATCGTCATCATCCTCAACCTCTTCAAGCTTCGGAAGCGTCTCAACCTTATTGACGCGTTTGTTCCTCGGCTTTTCAGCGAAGGCAGAGCATTTGAGGGACGTGTGCCCTGGTTTATGACAGCGAAAGCAGAGGCCTTCCTTGCGGCAGTGTTGACGTTCCACATCGGTCAGCTTGCTTACCTGGATGACGTCAACATCCATGGCATTAGGGTCTTTGGCAGGGGTGGAGGAGTTTCTAGGGAAGAAGGAAGAATAACTGCCCAAAGGTTTCTTGTTAACCTGGGCGATTTCGCGAGTTCAGTCCCATTGGGCCTGGAAGTGTACAGCCTTGTTGTACCAGGCATCGATGGTGGTGGAAACAGTATCCATTCCCATGATTTTGGTCATGAGTGCGGGGAGAATGCCAGAGGCGAAGTATCGGATCAGGACATTTTCATCCTTGATCTAGGCGAGGGCGACTTTGTTTTTGAACTCGGATATGTAGTTCATCAAGGTGGTGGCACGGGGTTCGTCCTTTTTAGGAACAACACGGGTGGTGAAGAGCCAGGCAACAGCATTGCTGATGGTGTCGTGGTGTTCAAACGCCTTCTTGAAGGCCATTTTGAAATCAGGGAAAGTCCTGAGGTTAGCTGGGCTCTGGGTCAAGGCGGTTTGGTGGAATGTTCCGGCCCATGTGCGTGCGGATCCCTCCATCATATGTGAGAGGGCAAAGGCGACCTTCTTGGCGTCGGTGTTGTACACGTTGATGTTGACCAAGAGGTAGGTTTCAACGGTGTTGAGCCATTCAACGGCTCGGTCGTAGGATCCATCGAAGGCCTTGGGCGCTCCGAGGCGAAGTTCAATGGGTTTTGAGGACATGGCAGGTTTCGGTGGTGGGGGATGCGGAGAGGGGAGCTGGAAGAGGGGAGATCACTGTATGGAGGTAGGCGATGGAGGAGTGGGCTTGCGAGGGATGGAGAGCGAGTGGGAGAGTTGATGGGATAGCTGAGTGTCTTCGAGCATTTCTTCCCGTGAGGGTAGGGTGAGGTCGGAGGTGAAGAGATCAAAGGGGTGATCGTCCTCCTCGGTGGTATCCTCAGAGGTAGAATCAGGTGGGGAAGCGGGGTGACGAGGCCGCCAGCGGGGATTGGAGGGGAGTCGGTGAGAAATGGTGGCGGCTTACATAGGAGTAGCCGATCAAGGAGAGCTTAGACCTTTTGTTACGCTCGACCCAGGTAGGATCGGACGTAGCCCTTGAAGGTGTAGGGAGGTCCTAAGTGTTGAGGGTTCGGATGTATTCCACGGACACGTAAGCAATCTCATGGCGTGGGGGAATCCACTGGCACGTGAAGTGACCAAGTGGCAAAGTGAGTTGTCCAGCGATCGAGCGCGAAGTAACGATGTAGGCACAGAGTACGGATGCGCTAAGGCAATACCGACTGTCCTCAGGTTCAAGGGATCTATGGTCGTAAGGACGAACACATAGCAGGCGAGGAGAGACAAGGGACAAGGGACGAGAGGAACAAGGACCTTGTCGATTGCAGAGATGCTAAGGTAAGACAAGGGAGGTCTAAGCTAAAGATCTCTGCTGCGAGAGCGCAGGTATTTATACGTAAGGAGTCCGCGCACAGACCATGAGAAATAGTAACTAAAGATGGTAAGTGGAAAAGGGTGATGCGTTGTACAATAACAGCAGCCAATGGGAAGGCGATGCATCATTAGAATTACAAATAGGAAGGCGGAAATGAAATGCGCAGTCGATGTCGTCATAACTGTGGACTGCGGAGTCACGTGATGGAAACGGCAATAGCCGACTGGATAAGGTCATTTGAGACAAGGTGAAAGGAAAGCGTATGAGGTGGGAGTCGAACGAGCGACTCGTAGGAATACAGCATATAGCTAGTGAAGATTAGGAAAAGAAAAGGTAGTCCAGGACAAATCGTAACACCACACATTAATTTGAAGAAAGTAGGACATTTGCTGAGTGCGGAATCCTCAGTGTCACATAATATAAGAAGTGCAAGTCTGTACAAGTCAGAGTTACCTGCCACAAGATTCTTACAGCTACTAGAGTCAGAGCTTTGGTTAGAAGAGTTAGCAGAGCAGCCCGCCATTGCCTCTTTCTCAAGGAACCTTGTGATCGCCCTCAAATCAATAGGCCTAGAGCCTTATGAAGGGAGCAGAGAAGCATCCCAGCTTTTGACTTTGAAAAGGGATTCAGTAGATCCCAACAACCACACACCAGCCAACAAGATCCAGGATCAAAACCCATGCCTAGAAGGCTTGAGGGTTATCCAGATTGAAGAAGAACATGGAGATTCAGTTGAACTGGTAGTAGAACCACTGCTGGTAGTACCTGACCAGCACAAACATAAGTGCAACAAAGAAGAACCTCATAGGACTATAAAAAAGCCAAGGTACAGAAGTATTAGAACATTAAAAGGAGGGGAATTACTTGAGAATGAAGCCTATACCTCAAAGGTCTTATGACCCATTAGAACTCTATGTAAACCAAAGTGGTACCAACAGTAGAAACAATGTTGATGACTACTCCCACCCTTTATGATATCTTTCAAGATCCCATGACAACAATAAATTATTGTCTTAACGCACTCTACAGTTTTGCACAAGATGTGCAAATCCTCAACCTTCAATAACAGATAAAAGCTCTTGAAGAACATGTACTTGAGAGTGGACAAAGAATAATGGTTCTTAAAGCAGAAATAAAAGAACTGAAGAACAGAGCAGCAACCACAGCTGCATCCTCTAGCGGTGAATCACATCATGAGAAAATTGAGATATTTAAGAACCCCAGGGAATACAAAGGCAAAAAGGCACTTTTTGAGGACTGGTGGACCAAGATTAAAGTGTGGTTAGAGCTTAACACCACCAGCACACCACCAGGTTCCTACATAGCAGTAGTCATCATTTTCTCATGACTGACAGGGCTGAAAGTTGGGCCCTTTGCATGAGTATGCCTCCTCAAAGGGGTAGCTTATGACTGGAATATGCTAGTTCTGGAAGTAAAAAGCCTCTTCCAGACAACAAACCAAGCTGACTGGGCAAAGACATCACTAGTCCAGTGCATCCAAGGAAAAATGCCTACAAATTACTTCATTGTCAAATGGGAGGCTATTTACCAATAATGCATGATTGGGAACTCACACGCAATTGAGTACCTCAAAAAGAACACAAGGGGGCACTATTATTGCTCAAATATTCAAAGAAGGAAAGTGGCAAACCATAGTCATGCCTTACCTTATGGAAATATGATGTGTTGGTACAGCACAAGAAAGTCTGGACTTCATTTATGGAGCATATCAGAAAAGAAGCAGTTTTGGAAAAAAGGATCCCAATGCCACAGACATCAGAGCAGCTGACATGGGTTGCTACAACCATGGTCAGCCTGGCCACATGGTCAGGGACTGCCTGAAAACCAAAGTTCAATGTCCATCCTGCAAATGGCTAGGCAGTAAACATAAGAAGGCCTGCAAAAAAGCCCGAACAGTAAGAGTTGCAGGGCAGGACTCCAATGATGAAGATATGCACATGTCCTGGGAAGACAAAAAAAGCACCAAAGGCAAAGGCAAAGGCAAAGGCCACAATCCAGGGCAAGCAATACATGGCATGTCATTTAATGGAGCTGGGGCATTTTTCTGAGATGTGGAAGTTGCCAAAAACAAGAAGTCAGGAAAAGCCTGAGTCTAAGGCATGTATCTGGGTATGCCAAGGACATTAACCAATATTCCATTCTCACAGTGAATGAGATCTCTGATCAAGAATCCACACCTTCTATCTCTATTACCAATTCACCGTCAGAGGGGTCCCCTTGTGGGCTCAGCAGGGATGATAATCCTGTGCTTAATTCCTCTACAAAAACAAAAAAATATACAATGATGAAATCCCAGAAGAAGTATTTGTCAGAAACCTGAAAATCAAAAAATAAATCCTTATGCAAATCAAAATCTTCTCATTGGCTAGATGCCAAGACACCATGAAAGTCAAAGCACTTCTTGATTCAGGTGCAAATGTAATCTTTATTGACAGAAAATTTGCTGAGAAGGCTAAGCTGCCCCTCACATAATTATGCAACCCCATACCTGTGTTCAAAGTGGATGGGACTAAGAACTCTGCAGGCAATATTATGCATGCCGCAGAAATAATTATCTCATACCAGGGTTACAAAAAACATGCCATTGCAGAAGTCACAGATCTTGGAAAAAATAAAATCATTCTTGGATACAGCTGGCTATGGCACTATAATCCCAACATTGATTGGGCTAAGGGCATGGTGAAGTTGACATGTTGCCTGCGGCATTGCCACTCCCTACAGGAGAAGTTGGTCTATCTCTGCCTTATCAAGAAAGAAGAAGAAGATCTCCAGTACCAGATCCATGCATGCATTAAGGCACTGGAGGTGCAACACACTCTTTACATAAAAAGACTAAACAAAAAAGCAAAGCTGCCTTCCAAGGGATCAGATGATGCAGCTGGATTCAATACTTATAGAGCAGAGGGAAAAGTAATCCCTGCTTATGGTAAAGCTCTCATCAATATGGGAATTTCCATTGCCTTGCCACATGGTATGTATGGCAGAATCACCCCAAGAAGTGGCCTAGCAGCCAAACATATTGTTATGCTCAACCCAGGTAGGATCAGATGTAGCCCTTGAAAGGCATAGGGAGGTCCTAAGGGTCAAGGGTTTGAGGGGAATCCATGGATGTGTAAGTGCTCACATGGTGAAGTGAGTTGGTGGCCCATAATAGTGATGACAAATGCATGGAGTACAGTTGCATCAAAGGCAATACTGACCATCCTAGGATTCAAGGGTTCAAGGGTTCAAGGGAATGAGGGATGAGAGAACAAGGACCTTGTTGATTGCAGAGATACTAAGGTAAAGACCAGGGAGGTCTAAGCTAAGAATCTCTGCTGCAAAGGCAAGGTATTTATATGTAAGAAATCCACACACAGACCATGAGAAAGGTTAACTAGGAATGGAATGGGAATAGTGGTGATGTGTTGTACAATATGAAGAGCCAATGGGAAGGCAACCCATCATTAGTATTACAAATGAAAGACGCTGAAAATAGATGTACAGTCAATGGTGTCATGACTGCAGACTGTGGAGTCATGTGAGAGAAATGGCAATTGCCAACTGAACAAGATCATGTGAGACAAAAAGAGAAAAAAAGAGCATACAAGGTGGGAGTTGAACAAGTGACTCATGGTAATACAGTGTATAGTTAGAAAGTGAAGAAAAAGAGTGATAGTTCAATGAATTGTAACATTACCCTCCAACTACAGTTGAAGTCCCACTGAGACTTGCTTTTAAGGAGAGTCTGTCATGTTGGCATAGGCAGTGTCATCAAAAGGGTTGTTGTCTACATAGACATCATTGAGATACTTAGTCTTGATAGGTGCAGAAACAGGGAGAGAACGAGTGTGTCCTGATGAACGATGGGATCTGTTGGATCCCTGGGAGCTGGTGGAAGAGGTGTGAGTGCAGTGACGAAAGGAGCTATGGGAGGAAGAAGAGAAAGAGACACAAGAGGTGGAACCATGTGGGTGCCATGGGCAGACATTGAAATGATGGCTAGATGCTTGTTTCTTGCAGATGGAACACCAGAACTGGAGATATTGGTTTTGATTGTGACCAGGGGTGAAGTGGTGATAGAATGGGCAGAGGTACGCAGGGCAGTCCTGTTTCATGTGTCCAAGATGCTTGCATAAGAAGCAGGTCCAGGGGTAGTGGGGTCAGACAGAAGCAATGGTTGGTTATGGAAAGCCCAGGGTTCAGCCTGGTCTAGTGCCGCAAGTTCAGCTTCATCTAAAGGGGATGTGAATGTGGATGGTGTCATGGGTTCTTGTTTGAGGAATGTGGGATTGATGTTCTCAATAGGGGGTTCTTCTTCCTCAGGGATAGGAGTAGGAGGTCATGAGGTATACATGGGTGCAGGGACCCTGGATATGGGAAGCTGCCTTCCAACTTGTAGGGCAGCTATATGCCTAGCAGTGAGGTGGGCTTCTTGTTCATGGATGTTGATAACATAGGCAATGTCTTCAGTAAGGGGTCTGACCTGGGTGGCGAGGTTGAGGAGGTAGCAGTCTACATCAACCAAGAATGGAATCATATCTAGTTGGAACATGACAATGTACAGTTGGCTTTGTATGTTGTGGGTGTAGTTGAGGATAATCCAATTGGCTAATTCTTGTTCTGTGTGGGCAGAGGGGTGTTCTGTGAAGAGAATGATGGTTTTGTTCTGGAGGTAGGCACAATAGAGTGCCTGGAGGGGGAAGCTGACCTTGAGGTAGTGATCAAGGTGGGTGACAATGTAAGGGTTATGAAGTTGCTGAGTGAGAGTGAGAATGTCCTCTCTGGTGGGGTAGTCATCATGTTACACTGGAGTGTAATTTCTAGCTATAGCAACCACTTATAGAAGTAGGTCGAAGTCTCATAGAGTGAATAGAGGTCTCAGCACTTAAGATCACAATCACTAAGGCTGGAAGACTAGAAACTACACTGGATTGCGTAGAACTAGCTGAGGGATAGTAGTACAAGGGCAGCATATTTATGGGGTTAGCTGTGGAGCACAGACCAAGCGGTGTGCCACAGCAAACTATTGAAAGGGGAAACAAAGGGAGTCTGCAGAGAGGAAAACCCTTGAAAGGAAAGAGGCTGTCCATTTGAAAGGTTTCGAAGGGGAAATCAGTACTTGAGAACCAGGCCACCAAAAAGATTGTAGGTGAAGTCTAGGTTGAGACGCATGAGAGAGAAACAGAAAGGAGAACGATTCTCATCAATGCCATATGGAAAGTTTGTAACACATCATGGAGATGCTGGGTAACAAGGAGGACATCTATAGATGTGACAGTATTTGGGATAGTAAAGACAGAAACCAGTGTAAAAGGGACAGGAGCAGGTAAAGGAGATTGCTCAGCAGGTAAAGACTTAGAAGTAAGATCCAGGGGTGTATGAGGGGCAGGTACTCTATAGTAGCCTGGAGATATATAGGCTGTGATGGTGAGGAGGACTATTGAGGGTTTTATTGTTTTTGACAGGGAATACATTCTGGAGAGGAGTGAATGCAATGGAGAACATGGTGGAGATGGAGGAGATGGTGTGGATGTGGAGTTTGATGGCCATGAATGGTGGTAGTGTAGGGTCAGGAGTGCTGAAGAGAAAAGACTGAAGAGTGAAGCCTTTTATATGCTTTTAAGGCAGAGCTAGCATTTTTCAAATCCCACTCAGGGACCCATGAGTCATCTTCCACAGTATATTCCTTCCATCAGATCAAGAAGGAGCAGGATTGGGGAGTCCTGTGGTGGCATAAGATCTGGTCAATTTCATATTTTTCTTTGCCAGCGATAAGGTTGGGCGGTGGTTTTGGGGAGTTCAGACTGTGGACAGGGTTTTTGCAATAGGGCGATAAGAGGAAAGCACAAAAGACTGGGTGGATCTTCCATGTCTCTGGGAGTCAGAGTTTATAAGTGATCAGGGATAGGTCCTTTGTGATGGTAAAAGGTCCTTCATGTTTGGGGGAAAATTTGGGGTTGACAACAGAGTGTTTGAAGTTATGGGCTTTGAGCCACACTTTGTCTCTGTTCTTGAAGAAAGTGAATTTCTGGCATGTTTGGGTGGCCATGGTTTGGAAAGCGAGTTCATGGGATGTGAGGGCTTCGTCTCAGGTGGTGGTTAGGGACTTAAGGCAGGATTCTATTGCAGAAAGGGAAGATTCAGTGATAACTGAGGGAAGGGCACAGGGTTCATATTCCATCATGAGGTAGAACAGAGATTGACTCATGATGGAGTGAGGTTGGTGGTTATGGGCGAATTTGGCATGGGAAATGTTGTCAGCCCAGGAACCAGGATTGTTTTCACAGAAGATGTGGAGGTATGTCTCAATTTCCTGGTTGACTCATCCTGTTTCACCATCAGTTTGTGGCTGATAGACCATGGGGAGGGAGAGATCATAGTTTAAGATATGTCCAAGTTCATTTGCAAAGGTGGAGGCAAACTGTGAACCTCAGTCTAAGATGACTTTGTTATAAAGTCTGAAGTGGAGGTAGATTTTGTGGAAAAAGTGGGAGGCTACTCCCTCGGTGGTGATTGTTTTCTTTGTGGGGCAAAGAATCACCCCCTTAGTAAGCCCATGGTCTACCACAACCAGGAGAGAATCAAAGGAAGAGAATTCAGGGAGATCTGTGATAAGATCACATGAGATTTGTTGAAACAGGCAAGAGGCCAAGGATTTAATGGGTGTAAGGGGAGGAACCATAGGGTGAGTATTTGATTTGTTCTGCTGGCATGTGGCACAGTTGATGTAGCAGCAGATATGACTGGCAAGGCTGGGCCACCAGAATTCAGTGGAGACAAGTTGGCAGGTTTTAAGGAAGCTGGGGGGACCAGCAGTCTCATGACTGGAGGATAGACCAGGGTAAGTCCCTGGAGTCCACAATATATACACAGCCTTTGTACATAAGGACAGATCCTTCCATCTGCCAGTTAGAAAGATGGGAGTGGAAGGTGGCAGGGATGTCTTTATTGATGGATTGGAGGTGTTGGAGGATGAGGGGATCACCAGCAGAGGCAGCAGCAACTTTGTTGGCAAGGGTGGTATCAATAGTGCAGATGAAGATGGAGGGGGGCAGGAGTGTGACTTCTCGATTGTCCAGGTCAGATTTCGGGAAGTGATCACATTGGCAGGAAAGGGTGTTAGGGCCCACAAGGTGGGATCCAGGAACATGGATCATCTTAAGATTGAAGTCCACTAGGTCTAGGAGCCAGCTATTATGCTCGACCTGGGTAGAATTGGATGTAGCCCTTAAAAGGCATAGGGAGGTCCTAAGGGTCAAGGGTGCTAGGAGGATCCACAGACATGTAGGTGTTCTTGTGGTGAAGTGAGTTGTCTGGTGGAGGCCCACAACAGTAATGATGAAGGCATGGAGTACAGTTGCATCAAAGACAATACTGACTGTCCTAAGGTTCAAGGTTCGAGGAAGTGAGGGACAAGGGGATGAGGACCTTGTTGATTGCAGAGATACTAAGGTAAAGACAAGGGAGGTCTAAGCTAAGGATCTCTGCTGTGAGGGCTAGGTATTTATATGTAAGGGATACATGCATAGACCATGAGAAAGGTTAACTAGAAGTGGAATGGGAATAATAATGATGCATTGTATGATAAGATGAGCCAATAAGAGGATGACACATCATTAGTATTACAAATGAAAGAAGCTGAAAATAGATTTGCAGTTGATGGCATCATGACTGTGGACTGTGGAGTCACATGAGAGAAATGGCAATTGCCAACTGAACAAGATCATGTGAGACAAAAAGAGAAAAAGAAAGCATACAAGGTGGGAGTTGAATGAGTGACTCATGGTAATACAGTGTATAGCTAAGAAATGAACAAAAAAGAATAGTAGTCTGATAAATAGTAACACTAGTGGGCTTGGCAGTGATTGAGGGCCTGAGGGGAATGGAAGTAGGTCAAGTTCTTGTGGTCAGTGAAAACCTGGATAGGAAACTGGGATCTGTGAAGATAGTGCTGCCAAGACCTGAGAGCATGGATAACTGTGAGGAGTTCTTGATCATAGATGTCATAGTTCCAATCCACAGGAGACAGTGACTGTGATAGGTAGGAACAGGTGTGCCAATCTCCATTGGAGTCAGCTTGTAGGAGAATACCTCCAGTGGCATTCCATGAGGCCTCAGTGGCAATGGTGAATGAAGTGGCAAGATCAGGCATGTGTAACACTGGCTTAGAGAGGAAGAGGCATTTTAGGGTAAGGAAGGCTTCCTGACATGTAGTAGTCCAAGACCAGGGGAGAGACTTCTTTGTGAGGTCAATTAGGGGGCAAGCAATATTTGAATAGCTCAGGATAAACTGGCAGTAAAAGTTGGCAAAGCCAAGGAAGAAGTAGACTTCCTTGACCATCATGGATACAGGCCAGGAGGAGATGCCCTTGAGTGTGACAGGGTCCATGGTGAGTTTGCCAGGTTTAACAGTGAGCCCAAGGTAATCAACCTCAGTAGTGGCAAAATTACATTTTTCCAGTTTTAGGTGGAGATCTAGTTTGGTTATGCATTGGAGGACATGTTTGGTGTGTTTCTCATGAATTTTCTCATCAGAGGAGAAGATGAGAAGGTCATCCATGTAGATGATGAGCCATCCTTCTGCAATTATATCTTGGAAGGAGTCATTCATGAACCTTTGGAACATGGCAGGGGAATTACAGAGGCTGAAGAACATTACTGTGGATTCAAAGAGTTCTTTGTGGGTAACAAATGCTGCTTTCCACTGATAGCCATCCTTGATGCAGATGTTGTTGTATTCCCATTAGACGTCAAATTTGGTAAAGACTTTAGCATCTTTCAGTTCATCAATGAGGTTGAAGATGAGGGGCAGGGAATATGCATTATGAACAGTGTGTTTGTTGATGTATTGGTAATCTTGGTAGGGGCATATCCCACTGACCTTTTTTTTGATGAAAAATAAGGGTGATGCTTGGGGGGAGTTCAAGGGGCAGATCTTTCTGGCAGTGAGGTTTTCATCTAGGAAGAATTCAGTGGCAGTGTGTTCTTCAGGGGTTAAGGGATAGAGTTTCCCAATCTTTGGGGTGAAACCTTCTTTAAGGTTTATCTTATGGTTGTAGGGTCTAGAGGGGGAAATGTGGTCAGTGGCTTCCTTTGAGAAAACGGAAGTGAATTTGGTGTAGGCTGGAGAAAGCATGGTCTTTGGCTTGTCCTGTCCTGCAGAGATAGCAAGTTCAGTGGCTTGGATGATTCTCACAATCCAGTCAGGTCCAAAAGGGGCATAGTGAGATCTGAACTGAATGGTTCAGTACAAGGCATGCTTGTCCATGATATGGGAGAGAAATTTGTTTTCCTCTTCCCATCCATTGTAGGAGAAGAGTTTCTCCTGTTTGGTAGCAAAGACATTGATGTGGCAAGGGGGAGCTGGAGGGGAAACCCAATAATGGGAGTTGTGTTGTTTGATGTCAGTGACGTGGGAGGAATAGAGCTCTTTCAACTGATTGAAGGATTCCATGATGGAGATGGTTCTTTTGATCCAGTCAATCTGGGGGTTTATGGTGCAGAGCCAAGGAGTTCTGAGAATGACATTGTCTTTGAGGGACATGAGGTGGAGGGGAACACAGTAGGTGATGCCTTCTATGTTAAGGAAGAGGGTTATGCTGTGTTGGATATTGCCACTTTTGTTATAGGAGCTGTCTGCATTCCAGGCTCAGAGGGATTCCTTGAGTTTTTCAATGGGGACAGAGTTCTTCTTGGTGAAGTCCCAATCCATGCAATTGATGCTGACCCCATTGTCGATGAGGGTGCAGGTGTCAATGACTTTGAGCATGTGTGAGGGTATGATGACTTGAACAGTAATTTCTATTGCTTTAGTTACAAGGGATGGTATAGTCACACTGCTACAGGGAGAAGGGGATTTTGGTGGTAAAGCAGATTCCCGGTTCAAAAATCCACAGAGAAAGAAATGTGATGAACATTTTCATCATTATCATCATCCTTGATCTTCTCTAGCTTTGGAAGTGCTTCTTCTTCTACCTTATTGACACACTTGTTCTTGGACTTCTCAGCTGGGAATACAGAGCATTTGAAGGACGTGTATCCAGGCTTTTGGCAGTGGAAGAAAAGGCCTTTCTAATGACAATGCTGGTGTTCTGCATCAGTTAGCTTGCCTACTTTGATGATGTCAATGTCCATAGTGTTAGGGTCTCTAATGGGGGTGGAGGAAGTTCTAGGGGAGAACAAGTGGTAACTGCCTGAGGGTTTCTTGTTTACCTGGGTGATTTCGCCAGTGCAGTCCCATTGGGTTTGGAAATGTATGGCTTTTTCATACCATGAGTTGATAGTGATGGGAACAGTGTCCATCCCCATGATTTTGGTTGTGAGCAGGGTGGGGATTCCAGAGGCGAAGTATCGTATAAGGACATTGGAGTCAGTAACTTCAGTGAGGGCTATCTTATTCTTGAACTCAGAGATGTAGTTCAGCAGTGTAGTGGCATGAGATTTGTCCTTTCTAGGGATGACATGGGTAGTGAAGAGCCAGGCAATGGCATTGCCAATGGTGTTGTGGTGTTCAAAAGCCTTTTTGAAGGTGACTTTGAAGGCACCAAAGGTCCCGAGGTTGGGCAGGGAGTGTCTTAGCGCATTCTGGCAGGAGGTTCCTGCCCAAGTGTGTGCAAATCCCTCAGTTATATGAGAGAGGGTGTAAGCTACCTTCTTGGTGTTGGTGTTATACACGTTGACATTGACCAAAAGGTAGGTTTCAACAGTGTTAAGCCACTCAATGGCTTGGTCATAGGATCCATTGAAGGCTTTGGGTGCTCTGAGGCAAAGTTCAACAGATTTTGAAGACATGTTGGGTTTCTTTGGTGGTGGTGGCTAAGGAGGAGGGAGTCTGAACAAGGGGGAGCACTGAACAGGAGTGGAAGAGGGAGGAGTTGGCTTGCAGGGGATAGAAAGTAAGTGGGAGAGATGGTGGGAAAGTTGTGTATCTTCTAGCATTTCCTCTCACAAGGGTAGTGTGAGGTCAGAGGAGAAGAGGTTGTAGTGAAAGTCATTCTCCTCAGTATTATTTTCATCGGAGATGGAGTCAGTGGGTGGGGCAGGGCAATGTGGTTGCCAATGGGAATTGGAAGCAAGTTGGTAAGAAATGGTGGCTGCTTACATAGGAGTAGCCAGGCAAGGAGAGCTTAGACCTTTTGTTATGCTCAACCCAGGTAGAATCAAACGTAGCCATTGAAAGGCATAGGGAGGTCCTAAGGGTCAAGGGTTTGAAGGGAATCCACAGACACAAGTAAAAGCTATTCTGGACTGGCTGAGACCCTCAATGGTAATGCATGTTAGGAGCTTCCTCGGGCTTGTAAATTTCTACCAAAGATTCATCAAAGACTACACTCAGTTTGCACATCCTTTGAATGATTTATTAAAGAAGAACCAACCCTTCCAATGGGAAGACTCCCAGCAAAAAGCATTTGATATGCTAAAAGAAGCCTTCACGACAGCATCCATCCTCACATTCCCAGACAATGACAGCCAATTTTGGCTAGAAACAGATGCCTCAGATTACACCACAGGGGCTGTACTATCTATATTAAAAGAAGACAAATGGCATCCTATTGCCTTCCATTCCCACAGCATGTTACCACAGGAACGGAATTATTCAATAGCAGATAAGGAAATGCTAAGCATTATCCTAGCTACAGACATCTGAAGGCACTACCTGGAAGGGGCCAAACTCCAATTTGAAATTTGGAACAACCATGCCAATCTGCAATATTTTATGAAGTCACAAGATCTGAATTGGCGCCAAGTGCACTAGGCACAATGGCTTACATGATTCAATTATGATTTGTCTACATATAAGCCTAGTGCCTCTAATACTAAAGCTGATGCGCTATTGTGCAGGACAGATCATATGCAGGGTGTTGAAGATGATAACAAAGGGGTCACCATGATCCCCCTGGACAGGATAAGAACCTCTATGGTTGTAATTCAGGATGAAGGGGTTATATTCAATAAACTCATAAAAGAAGCCATGCATCTCTTAAAAGAATCTCATGTAAAGGAGCTCATAGACAAACACACGGCTTACATTGATGAGGATGGTTTCATTAAAAACAAGGAAGAAGTATTTTACATTCCTGAAGCAAACACATTACATCTAAAAATAGTAAAAGCACACCATGACTCCCCAGTCACTGGACACCCTGGTTATGAAAAGACAATAGAACTCATTAGGAGAAGTTACTGGTGGTTTTCTATGACTGGTTATGTAAAAGAATATGTCTCACACTGTGATCGGTGTGCACACATGAAAGGCACCAACCAGGCACCAGCAGGCCAACTCCACCCTCTTGAGGTACCAAGTGTATCTTGGGAACATATCTCAGCAGACTTTACTACAGATCTGCCACTTTCAGATGAATATGACTTGATCCTGGTGGTCATAGATCAATTCTCAAAAGAAGTAGAGTTCATATCTTGCAACAAGACTGCAATGGCTCTTGATACAGCCAAGCTCTATCTTTACCATGTCTGACAACATCATGGACTTCCGAAAATGATTGTATTGGATAGGGGTCCACAATTCACTAGCCATGTGATGCAAGATGTTTGCAAACAACTTGACATTACATCCAAAATGTCCACAGCTCATCACCTGCAAATGGATAGGAAAACAGAGTGGAAAAACTGAGATCTCCAGCAGTATCTCCACATCTTCTGTTCTAAGCAGCAGGACAAATGGGCTGAGTGGCTACCCCTTGCCCAGTTTTTTTATAATTCAAAGATCTCAGCATTTTCCAAGACAGCACCCTTTGATGTCAGGCCATAGGAGTGTGTGACATCAAAGGGTGCTGTCTTGAAAGATGCTGAGATCAAAGCACTGAGTGCTAATAAGCTGGTTGAATGCATGAAAAAGACTATTGAAGATACAAAAAAGAACCTCACATCAGCTGCTGAATGAATGAAAATCCAGGCTGATAGACACAGATCTGAAGCACCGCATTATTCAGTTGGTAACAAAGTGTGGCTTGCCACACAAAACCTTCATCTAACCCAGCAGTTCAAGAAGCTCTCAGAATGTTGGCTTGGAACCTATGAGGTCATCACATTAGCCAGACCTAATGCAGTTAAATTAAGATTACCCAGGTTGATGAAAATCCACCCAGTTGTCAATGTTTCACAAGTAAAATCTTACAAGGATTGCTTGAAAGATCAAGACACTGTAAAACCTGGCCCAGTGTTAGTTACAGAAGACTGAGAAGCATTGTACAAAGTAGATTATATTGTTGATTCCCATTACAAGGGTTGTTGATTGGAATATCTTATCCACTGGAAGGGCTATGACAAAACTGATCATACATACATGGAAGCCAAAGGGTAATCTGACATTGTCAGGGGGAGCCATAAGCAACTTTCACAAGTCCCACCCAACTGCACCCCAACAACTTCATATGGTCTATCTAGACTTCATCTGGCTTTTTAAGCCTTACAAGAACACTATGAAATGCTCCCTCCATGAAACTTCTTTTGATTACCTGAAAGTCAATCCTTAGAAGGGGGGTAGTGTTACAGTTGCATCATTATGGACTTAGTATTTTTTTTTCTTTTTTATCACGCCACATGGTTATCTAATCACAGACACTTTTATCTAATCTTATCTTTTGGACTTAGTGCTCAAAGACACTCTTTGTTTGTCATTCACACCAGATCTATGATCTGTCTTATGGCTACACAGCCATCTTAATCTCTGTGCTATGTATGCTTCTATTCCATTTCACCTCATTTCCGCCTTATACTTCTAATTTTCCATTCTGCCACATCCTCATGTGTGCAGCATGACCATGCTTCCATTCCTCACAGCCTCAAGGCTGTTTGTCTCTATATGGACTAACCCTATGCCCTATGTACAAACATATGTAAACACCCATGTAATATATAAGGCCTATGAATGCAGCCATCAGAGACCAGTTTAGTTCTCTTAGTATTTCCCCAAAAGCATCAGAGATAAACTCCTAAGTCTTCCTTTACTCCTTCCCCCAGTGGTTGAAGTCATCTAATAATACCTGAGAAGCACTATGCTTTAGGGTTGTTTCACTGATCAAGAATCCACATCTTCTATCTCTATTACAAATTCACCATCAGAGGGGTCCCCTAGTGGACTCAGCAGGGACAACAATCCTGTGCTTAATTCCTCTACAAAAACAAAAAAAAATATGATGACGAAATTCCAGAAGAAGTATTTGTCAGAAATCCAAAAATTGAAAAAGAAATCATTATGCAAATCTAAATTTCTTTGTTAGCTAGACACCAAGACACCATGAAAGTCAAAGCACTCCTTGATTCAGGTGCAAACATAATCTTTATCAACAGAAAGTTCACTGAAATCACCAAGCTGCCTTTTATGCAACTATGCAACCACATACCTGTGTTCAACATGGATGGAACCAAGAACTCTGCAGGCAATATGATGCATGCCATGGAGATAGTTATCTCCTATCAGGGTCACAAAGAACATGCCCTTGCAGAAGTTACAGAGCTTGGAAAAAAATAAAATCATTCTTGGATATAGCTGGCT
The DNA here is from genome assembly GCA_038092875.1 of Lanmaoa pseudosensibilis. Taxonomy (NCBI): domain Eukaryota; kingdom Fungi; phylum Basidiomycota; class Agaricomycetes; order Boletales; family Boletaceae; genus Lanmaoa; species Lanmaoa pseudosensibilis. Next base: position 41,955 of record JBBPRF010000082.1, on the reverse strand, counting down.
ATGGCACCATAACTCTGATATTGATTGGGCTAAGGACACAGTGAAGCTAATCTGTTGCCTACAGTACTGCCACTTCCTACAGGAGAAGTCAGTCTACCTCCACCTTATTGAAAAGGAAGAAGAAGATCTCCAGTACCAGATCCATGCATGTATTAAAGCACTAGAAGTGCAATAAACTCTTTACATAAAAAGATTAAACAAAAAAGCAAAATTACCTTCCAAAGGGTCATGCAATGCAGCCAGATTCAACCTTTATAAAGCTGAAAGGAAAGTAGTTCCTGCTCATGGGAAAGCCCTCATTAATATGGGACTTTCCATTGCCTTACCCTATGGCACATACGGCAGAATCACTCCAAGAAGTCGCCTAGCAGCCAAACACATGATAGACATTGGAGCAGGTGTTATTGATGCTAACTATAGAGGCTCAGTTGGAGTACTCCTATTCAACCTCTCAGATACAGACTTTGAAGTCAAAGAGAGAGATTGGATTGCTGTTACAATTTTCCTTCTTTCCTCTTGCATTCTACTCTTTCTCATACATGGTACTCGCATGACTTGGAGAGGCACTGCTAGCCGTCCTTATGCCGCTTACCTCCTACTTACGAATACTACCTCTCCGTCTTTTCTTCGCCTTTTTCATTAACCCTTATCATCGGACTTATATCTCCTCCGCCATTTCTCTCACAATGGTTAGTCTTCCTGGCATTCCATCAATTTCTATAGCCTTCCTTTCTATTTCTGTCTCTCTTATCTCTTGGTCCGTGCGCGCTGGTTCATGCTATATAAGCCATACTTTGTATACTTGTATTCTCCATTCTTGATCTACACAATACAAGTGTTCTCTTGAATCACCTTGAACCTCAAGTCTTAAGTCAATCCTCACTCGACTTCCCTTGTCCTTAAATCCTCCTTATCCCTGTAGGCTAGTGGACATTGGTCTCTTCGTGAGTATCGCCTGACTAGTGCTACTTTTAGGAGTATCCCATCGTCGTACGCTTTGCGTAACAATTGCCCAACTAATAGTCAAGAAAATTGCCAACCCAGCATTGGAAGAAATACATGATTTAAATGAAACAAACCACAGTAATAAGGGCTTTAGAAGCTCAGGAATTCATGCAGTGAATATTAAGCTAAAAGTGGAACCATCTAGTAATGATCTAGTTCCTCCCCAATATAGAAAATATGCTAAAGTCTTCCAAAAGAAGGCTTTAGAATGCATGCCCATCAGAAAACCATGGGACCATGCTATAGATATGAAAGACATGTTTACTTCCAAAAAGGGTAGACTCATTCCACTGTTACCAACAGAGCAAGAAGAAGTCTCCGCCTTTATTGATGACCAACTGAGGAAGGGAAATATCAGACCCTCAAAATCACCACAAATGTCACCTGTGTTCTTTGTTCTGAAGAAAGATGAAAAGAAGTGGATGGTTCAGGACTACCGCTATCTCAATGAACACACAGTCAAAAATAATTACTGTTATGGTCACATCAATATGGACTTAGTATTTTTCTTTCTTTCATCTTATCTTATTGTGCCATATGGTTATCTAATCACAGATGCTCTTATCTAATCTTATCTTTTGGACTTAGTGCTCAAAGACATTTTTGTCTGTCATTCACACTAGATCTATGATCTGCCTTATAGCTACATAGCCTTCCTAATCTCTGTGCTGTATATGCTTCTATTTCATTCCACTTCATTTCTGTCTTATGCTTTTGATTGTCCATTTTGCCACATCCTCATGTGTGCAGCATGTTCATGCTTCCATTACTCACAGCCTCAAGGCTGTTCATCTCTATTTGGACTAACCCTATACCCTGTGTACAAACATATGTAGACATTCATGTTGTATATAAGACCTATGAATTCAGACACCAGAGACCAGTTTGGTTCTCTTGGTGTTTTTTCCCAAAAAACATCAGAGATAAAAACTCTTAGTCCTACTTCACTCTCTTCCTTTATGGTTTAAGACAGCTAGTGATACCTGAAAAGCTTATGCTTTTAGGGTTGTTTCAATTACCTGTTGACAGAGACTCAAAAGTAAGATCCAGGGGTGTACAAGGGGTAGAAACTCTATAAATGTCTGGAGACAGGCTGCAAGGATGCATAGAATGATTATTGTTTTTGATGGGGAAAACATTCTGGAGAGGGGTAGTGGTGATGGAGAAGATGGTGGAGATGAAGAAAGGGGTATGGAGTTCAATGGCCATGAAGGGTGAAAGAAGTGCTGGTTTAAGAGTGTTGGGAAGGAAAGATGAAGGGATGCATCTTTTTATATGCTTATAAGGTGGAGCTGGCATTTTTTAAATTCTGTTCAAGGACCCATGAGTCATATTCCACAATATACCCTTTCCATTGGATTAGAAAGGAGCATGATTGGGGAGTTTTGCAGTGGCATAAGATCTGATCAATTTCATATTCTTTTTTGCCTACAATAAGGTCAGGTGGTGGCTTCAGGAAGTTCTGACCATGTATGGGGTTTTCACAGTAGGGTGATATGCAAGAGGGAGGTGTGGAAAACTAGATGGATTATCCAGGTTGCAGGGAGTCAGAGTTTGTATGTGATTGGTGACAAGGTCTTTGTGATGGTAAATGGTTCTTTGCATTCCAGGGCAAATTTGGGGTTTATTGTTGAAACCAAGCATATACTGACAGAGTCTTGTACAGACTACATACCTTGTCTTGTGGATGCTTTACTGGTGATGGTGGTTTGAGGTAAAGAGTCTTATTCAAACTCAGGTCCACTGAGTCTGTATTTAAGTACATGGAGTGTGTGAACTATTACTATATGTAGTATTCTAGTGTTCAACACTTCTCCTTGTCTGATGTACCATAAAGGTATGCTAGACAGAAGTATCTACTAAATTTGCTGAGTCTGTGTGAAAGGCAAGATTGTGAGATTCCAAACCAAATTACTGTCTGAACTTCTCGAATTTGATGAATCTGAGGTTCTTTGTGAACATATCTGTGGGGTTGTTATCCCCTGGGATATAGAACAGACTTACTTGCTTAAAGGTCATCACTGCATTGCATACGAAATGGTATTTGATTATGATGTGTTTGGAACATTTTTGTTACGATTCGTCTTGGACTACCTTTTCTTTTCCTAATCTTCATTAGCTATACGCTGTATTCATACGAGTCGCTTGTTCGAATCCTGCCTCGTACACTTTCTTTTCGGTTCGTCTCACGTGACCTTATCCAGTCGGCTATTGCCGTTTCCACCACGTGACTCCACAGTCCACAGTCATGACACCATCGACTGCGCATTTCATTTACGACCTTCTATTTGTAATTCTAATGACGCGTCGTCTTCTCATTGGCTACCATTATCGTACGATGCATCACCCTTTTCCACTTACCATACTTAGTTCTCCTTTCTCATGGTCCGTGCGCGGACTCCTTACGTATAAATACCTGCGCTCTCGCAGCAGAAATCCTTAGCTTAGACCTCCCTTGTCTTATCTACAAATCTCTGCAATTGACAAGGTCCTTGTACCTTCGTTCCCTCGTCCCTTGTCTCTCGCCTTCGCTACGCGTTCGTCTTTACGACCGTAGATCCCTTGAACCTGAGGACGGTCGGAATTGCCTCAGCGCATCCGTACTCCATGCCTACGTTGTCACTTCGTGCCCGATCACTGGATGACTCACTTCGCCACTTGGTCACTTCACGTGCCAGTGGATTCCCCCGTGCCATGTGATCGCTTACGCATCCGTGGAAAACTCTAGAAACCTTGACACTTAGGACCTCCCTACGCCTTCAAGGGCTACGTCCGATCCTACCCGGGTCGAGCGTAACAATTTTTCAGTAACTGGGTTTTCTGCTATGAATAGCAACCCTTGATTGTCACCACAGATGGGGATTGGTTGGAGTTTGTATCCAAGTTCCTCCAACATCTGTTTAATCCATACAACTTGGCGAGAACAATTGGTCAGAGCCATATATTCTGCCTCAGTAGAGGACAGAGCAGTGGTTTTTTGTAAGTGTGAGTTCCACAAAAACACACCATTCACTAACATCAAGTAATATCCTGTCTGCAAGTGACTAGTAATTTTATCTTGACCCCAGTCAGAGTCAGTGCAGGCAATAATGCCTTTGCTAGAATCTCCATCATATACAAGTGAATAATTGCTGGTGCCAAGTAGGTACTGGCAGATATATAGAGCCTTCTCAAGGTGCTCTTGTGATGGATTGGTGGATTGGTGTGCAAGTTGGGTTAAGGCATAGGAGATATTGGGCTGTGTGCCAATCATGAGGTATAGTGATGTGTTATAATTCATTAGGACTACCACTCTTTTTCCTTTATTTCTTTAGCTATATGCTGTATTACCATGAGTTGCTTGTTCAACTCCCGCCTTGTATGCTTTCTTTTCTTTGCTTGACTCCCACCTTGTATGCTTTCTTTTCTTTGCTCAACTTCCACCTTGTATGCTTTTTTTTCTTTGCTCGTCTCACGTGACTTTGTCCAGTCAGCAATTGCCATTTCTCTCACATGACACTACAGTCCATAGTCATGATGCCATGACTGTGCATTCATTTTCCAATTCATTTCATTTGTGATACTAATAATGTGTCACCTTCCCATTGGCCCTTCATATCATACAACATGTCATCACTATTCCCATTTCCATTTCTAGTTAACCTTTCTCATGGTCCATGCGTGGATCCCTTATATATAAATACCTCACCTTCACAGCAGAGATCCTTAGCTTAGACCCCCCTTGTCTTACCCTAGTATCTCTGCAATCAACAAGGTCCTTGTCCCTTTGTTCCTCATCTTTCTTGAACCATAGGGTGGTTGGTATTGCCTTTGATGCAACTGTACTCCATGCCTCATTGTCACTGTTGTGGTCCACCACCGGACAACTCACTTCACCATGTGAACACCTTGTGTTCATGGATTCTCCTTGAACCCTTGATCCTTAGGACCTCTTTACATCTTTCAAGGGCTATGTCTAATCCTACCTGGGTGGAGCATAACAAAAGGTCTAAGCTCTCCTTGCCGGGCTACTCCTATGTAAGCCACCACCATTTCTCACTGACTCCCTCCCAATTCCCATTGGCAACCTCGTCACCCTGCCCCACCTGCCAACTCCACCTCTGAAGAAAATAACATTGAGGAGGACAACTTTCACTACAACCTCTTCTCCTCTAACCTCACTTTACCCTCACAAGAAGAGATGCTAGAAGATACACAGCTCTCCCACCAGCTCTTCCACTCACTTTTTATTCTCCATGAGCCAACTCCTGCCTCTCCCACTCCTGTCCAGCATTCTTCTCTGTTTTAACTCCCTCCTCTTCAGCCACTACCGTCAGAGAAACCTAGCATGTCTTTGCAACCTGTTGAACTTTGCCTTGAAGCACCTAAGGTCTTTGATGGATCCTACAACCAAGCCATTGAGTGGCTCAACACCATTGAAACTTACCTTTTGGTTATCATCAACGTGTACAACACCGACACCAGGAAGGTAGCCTATGCCCTCTCATATATGACTGAGGGATCCACATACACTTGGGCAGGAACATTCTGCCAAAACCCATTGACATACTCTCCACCCGACCTCAGGACCTTTGGTGCCTTCAAGGTCATCTTCAAAAAGGCCTTTGAACATCACAACACCATTGGCAATGCTGTTGCCTGGCTCTTCACCACCTATGTCATCCCTAGAAAGGGTGAATCCCATGCCACTACACTCCTGAACTACATCTTTGAGTTCAAGAATAAGGTAGCCCTTGCTGAGGTTACCAACTCCAACATTCTCATTCAATACTTCACCTCCAGGATCTCTGCCCCACTCATGACTAAGATCATGGGGATGGACACCATTCCCACCACCATCGACTCATGGTATGAAAAAGCCATACACTTCCAAACCAAATGGGACTGCATCCACGAAATCACCCAGGTAAACAAGAAACCTTTGGATGGTTACCACTTGTTTTCCCCTAGAACACCCTCTGCCCCCATTAAAGACCCTGACACCATGGATGTTGATGTCATCAAAATAAGCAAGCTGACCAATGTGGAATGCCAGCATTGCTGTAAGGAAGGCCTCTGCTTCCGCTGCCAAAAACCCAGACACACATTCTTCAAATGTTCTGCAGTTCCAGCTAAGAAGCCCAAGAACAAGTGCATCAATAAAGTCGAAGAAGAAACACTTCCAAAGCTGGAGGAGATCAAGGATGATGATGATGATGAAAATGTTCATTACATTTCTTTCTCTGTGGATTTTTGAACCAGGGATCTCCTTTGACACCAGAATCCCCTTCTCCCCATAGTGGTATAACTGTACCATCTCTTGTAGCTAAAGCAATAGAAATCACTGTTCAAGTCATTGTACCCTCACACATGCTCAAAGCTGTCAACATCCATGCCCTCATTGACAATGGGGCCAGCATCAATTGTATGGATTGGGACTTCACTAAAAAGAACTCTTTTCCCATTGAGAAACTCAAGGAACCCCTCTGAGCCCAGAACACAAACAGCTCCTATAACAAAAGTGGTGATATCCAACACAGCATAAACCTCTTCCTCAATATAGAGGGCATTGCCCACCATGTTCTCTTCCACCTCATGTCCCCCAAAGATAATGTAATTCTCAGAACTCCTTGGCTTTGCACTGTAAACCCCCAGATTGACTGGGTCAAAAGAACCATCTCCATCACAGAATCCTCTGATCAATTGAAGGAACTCTATTTCTCCCACATTGCCAATGTCAAACGACATAACACCCATTATTGGGTTCCTTCTCCAGCTCTCCCTTGCCATGTTAACATTTTCACCACTGAACAGGAGAAACTCTTCTTCTACAACAGATGGGAAGAGGAAAACCAATTCCTTTCCCATGCTATGGACAACTGCGCCTTGTACTGAATCATTCACTTCAGATCTCACTATGCCCCTCTCAGATCTGTCCAGATTATGAGAATCACCCAAGCCACCAGACTTGCCATCTCTGCCAGATGGGATAAGCTGAACACCAAGCTTTCCCCAGCCTATGTTGAATATGCCTCCATCTTTTTTAAAGAAGCCACCAATCATGTTCCCTCCTCTAGACCCTATGATCACAAGATAAATCTTAAAGAAGGTTTCATCCTAAAGATTGGGAAACTCTATCCCTTAACCCCCAAAGAACACTCTGCCACCAGGTCCTTCCTGGATGAAAACCTTGCTGCCAGAAAAATCTGCCCCTCAAACTCTTTCCAAGCATCACCTTTCTTCTTCATCAAAAAGAAGGATGGTGGGCTCTGCCCCTGCCAAGACTACCAATATGTCAATGAACACACTGTTCGTGACACATACCCCCTACCTCTTATCTCTGACCTCATTGATAAGTTGAAAGATGCCAAGGTCTTCACCAAGTTTGATGTCCAATGAGGATACAACAACATCCACATCAAAGACAGCCATCAGTGGAAAGCAGTGTTCATTACCCACAAAGGACTCTTCAAACCCACAGTAATGTTCTTTAGCCTTTGTAACATCTCCACCATGTTTCAATGGTTCATGAATGACTCCTTCTGCGATATAATTGCAGAAGGGTGGCTCATCATTTACATGGACGATCTTCTTATCTTCTCCCCTGACAAGAAGACTCATGAAAAGTGCACCAAGCATGTCCTCCAATGCATGGCCGAACTAGATCTCCATCTAAAACTGGAGAAATGTAAGTTTGCCACCACCGAGGTCAACTACCTTAGACTCATTGTCAAACCTGGTGAACTCACCATGGACCCTGTCAAACTCAAGGGTATCTTTTCCTGACCTATACTCACAACAGTCAAGAAAGTCTGCTCCTTCCTTGGCTTTGCCAATTTCTATCATTGGTTTATTCCAAGCTACTCTAATATTGCTCACCCCCTGATAGATCTTACCAAGAAATCTCTCCCCTGATCATGGACCACCACATGTCAAGAAGTGTTCTTCACCATGAAGCACCTCTTCCTTTCTGAACTGGTATTACACATGCCAGATTTTGCCACCCCCTTTGCCATTGCCACTGATGCCTTATGGAATGCCACTGGAGGAATTCTCCTACAAGCTGACTCCAATGGAGATTGGCACCCCTGTTCCTACCTATCACAGTCACTCTCTCCCACAGAATGGAACTACGACAACTATGACCAAGAACTCCTTGCAGTCATTTGTGCTCTCAAGTTGTGGCAACACTATCTCCATGGATCTCAATTTCCTGTCCAGGTTTTCATTGACCACAAGAACCTGACATGCTTCCATTCCCCTCAGGTCCTCAACCGCCACCAAGTCTGCTGGCTTCTAGACCTAGCAGACTTTGATTTTAAAATGATCCACATTCCTGAATCCCATCTCGCAGGTCCTGATGCCTTTTCCCACTGATGTGATCACTTCCCAAAGTCCGACCCAGACAATCAAGAGATGATACTTCTTCCCCCTTCTATCTTCATCTGTGCCATCGACACTGCCCTTGCCAACAAGGTTACTACTGCTTCCACTGGTGACCCTTTTGTCCTCCAAAGCCTCCAATCCATCAATGAGGATATTCCTGCTGCCTTCCACTCCTGTCTTTCTGACTGGCAGATGGAAGGATCCATCCTTATGTACAAAGGCCACATATATGTTCCAGACTCCAGGGACTTACACAGGTCTATCCTCCAACACTGCCATGATCACAAGACTGCCAGACACCCCAGCTTCCTTAAAACCTGTTAGCTCATCTTGGCCAAATTTTGGTGGCCTGGCCTTGCCAGCCATGTCCACCACTATGTTGAAGGCTGCACCATGTGCCAGCAAAACAAATCAAACACTCACCCCACAGCTCCCCCCCTTACACCCATTAAATTCTCCACATCTTGCCCCTTCTAGCAGATCTCCTGTGATCTCATCATGGATTTTCCTGAATCCTCCTCCCTTGATTCCCTTCTGGTTGTGGTAGACCATGGGCTTACTAAGGGGGTGATTCTTTACCCCATGAAGAAAACCATCACTGCTAAAGGAGTAGCTTCTCTCTTTTTTCACAAAGTCTACCTCCACTTCAGCCTCTATGACAAAGTCATCTCTGACTGTGGCCCATAATTCACCTCTGCCTTTGCAAAAGAACTTGGATGCATCCTAAGCTATGATCTCTCCCTCTCCATGGCTTACCGCCCTCAACTGACAGTGAAATGGAACAAGTCAGCCAGGAAATTGAAATATATCTTCACATCTTTTGCAAAAATAACCCCAGTTCCTGGACTGACAACATTTCTCATGCCAAATTTGCCCACAACCACCACACTCACTCTGTTACAAGTCAATCCCCATTTTATCTCATAATGGGATATGAACTCTGTGCCCTCCCCTCAGTTAATACCAAATCCTCTCTTTCCATAGTAGAATCCTGTCTCAAGTCCTTGACCACCACTTGAGATGAAGCCCTTGCATCCCATGAACTTGCTCACCAAACCATGGCCACTTGAACTTGTCAGAAGTTCATCCCATTCAAGAACAGAGACAAAGTGTGGCTTGAAGCCTGCAACCTCAAATGCTCTGTTGTCAATCCGAAGTTTGCCCCTGAGTGCAAAGGACCCTTTACCATCATGAAGGTCCTATTCCCGATCATGTATAAACTCTGACTTCCAGCAAATTGGAAGATCCACCTGGTCTTCCATGCTTCTCTCCTATCACCCTATCACGAAAACCCCATCCACAGCCTGAACTTCCTGAAGCCACCACCCGACCTTATTGCAGATGAAAAAAAATATGAAATCAACCAAATCTTACACCACCATGGAACTCCCCAATCTCACACCTTCTTGATCTGATGGAAGGGATATACTGTGGAGGATGACTCATGGGTCCCTGAACAGGATTTGAAAAATGCTGGCTCTGCCTTAAAAGCTTATAAAAAGTTTCACCCTTCAGTCTTTTCTCCTCAACACTTTTGACCCAGCATTCTCACCATCAGCACTTATGGCCATTGAACTCCACACCCCTACCATCACCTCCATCTCCACTGTGTTCTCTGTCATATCCATGCCCCTTCAGAATGTATCCCCCATCAAGGACAATGAAACCCTCAATAATTCTTCTCATTCTTGCAGCCTATCTCCAGGCTACCATAGAATTCCTATCCTTCATACACCCCTGGATCTTACTTCCAAGTCTTTACCTGCTGAGTAATCTCCTTTACCTGCTGCTGCTCCCCTTACACTGGTTTCTATCTCTACTATTCCAGATGCTGTCACATTTGTAAACATTCCCCTCTTTGCCCAGCGTCTTCATGATGATTATCCCACCAGAAAGGACATCCTCTCTCATACCCAGCAGCTTCACAACCCTCACATTGTCACCCACATCAATGACTACCTCAAGATTGGCTCCTCCCTTCAGGCACTTTATGTATCACACCTACCTGCAGAATGAAACCATCATTCTCTTTGCAGAACACCCCTCTGCTCATGCAGAACAGGAGTTAGCCAATTGGCTCATCCTTGATGACACCCACAATGTACAAAGCCAATTGTATATCGCCATGTTCCAACTGGACATAATTCCCTTCCTCATCAACATAAACTGCTATCTCCTCAACCTAGTCACCCAGGTCAGACCTCTCACCAAAGATGTTGCCTACATCATTAACACCCATGAACAAGAAGCCCACCTTGCTGCTGGGCATGCCACTTCCATATGAATTAAAAGGCAGCTCCCCATATCCAGGGTCCCCACACCCATGTACTCCTCATGCCCTCCTACTCCTATTTCTGAAGAGGAAGAATCTCCCATTGAGAACATTGATCCCACTTTTTTGAGCACAAACCCATAACTCCATCCGCATCCCCTTCCCCACTAGATGAAGCCAAACTCGCGTCACTTGACAAAGCTGAAGCCCAGGCTTTTCATAACCAACCACTACTTCCATCCGACCCTCACTACCCCCAGACATGCTTCCTATGTAAGCGCCTCAAACATATGAAACATAACTGCCCTGCATACCTCTGCCCCTTCTGCCATCACTTTGCCCCAGGTCATAATCAAAACCAGTGCCTTCAATTTTGGTGTTCTGTCTGCAAAAAGTCAGCATCCAGCCATCATCCCAATGTCTGCCCATGGCATCTGCATGGTTCCACCTCTCACATCACATCCTCCTCTTCCTCCCACAACTTCTTTTGCCCCTGCACGCATACCCCTTCCACCAGCTACTGAGGATCTAACAGATCCCATTGCTTGTCAGGATGCACTTGTCCTCTTCCTGTCCCTGTGCCTATTGAGACTGAACATCTTGATGATGTCTATGTGGGCAATGACCCATTCAATGACACCATCTATGCTAACATAATGGGCTCTCCTTGAAGTTAAGTCTCAGTGGAACTTCAACTGTAATGAGGGGGTAATGTTACAATTCATCAGGACTACCACTCTTTTTCCTTCATTTCTTTAACTATACATTGTATTATGATGAGTCACTCGATTGACTCCTGCCTTGTATGCTTTCTTTTCTTTGCTTGTCTCACATGACTTTGTTCAGTCAGCAATTGCCATTTCTCTCATGTGACATTGCAGTCCACAGTCATGATGCCATTGACTGTGCATTCATTTTCCAATTCATTTCATTTGTAATACTAATGATGTGTCGCCTTCCCATTGGCCCTTCATATTGTACAACATGTCATCACTATTCCCATTTCCATTTCTAGTTAACCTTTTTTATGGTTCATGCATGGATCCCTTATGTATAGATACCTCACCTTCACAGCAGATATCCTTAGCTTAGACCTCCCTTGTCTTACCCTAGTATCTCTGCAATTGACAAGGTCCTTGTTGCTTTGTTCCTCATCTCTCTTAAACCCTAGGGTGGTTGGTATTGCCTTTGATGCAACTGTACTCCATGCCTTATTGTCATTGTTGTGGTCCACCACTGGATGACTCACTTCACCATGTGAACACCTTGTGTTTGTGGATTCCCCTTGAACCCTTGACCCTTAGGACCTCCCTATGCCTTCCAAAGGCTACATCCAATCCTACCCAGGTCAAGCATAACAAATGCGCCTATTACTGTTTGAAAGTGTGTACACAATTCTTGATTGACAGGGGAATCATTCTTCACTGGATAAAACCCTGTGGAAGAGGTGTGTAAGCAGGTTTTGCATTGATCATTCTGCAACGCTCAAGCACTTTGTCAAGGTAATTCTGCTGGTCAATTAAAATGTGGTGACCTTCTCAACATATATTCATTCGCAGAAATTCATGAGGTTCTCCAAGGTCATAACATTTCCACTTTTTCATAAAAGTGGCCTTTAGTTTTTCAACTAGGCTCTTTGAGGGACCACAAAAAATTGCATCGTCAACATATATGATAGTGAGTACAAAGTCTTTTCCTCACTTGTACACAAACAATCTGGCATCAGATTTGAGCCATTCAAATCCCAACTCTGTCATGCATTTGTCCAGAGTATGTTACCAAGTAAGTCCAGCCTGTTTCAGACTGTAGATGGCATGTAGTGTTATAATATGAATATTTTCAAACTTTTTCAGACTTATCATTTCACCTTTACCAGTCACGTGACTAGTGCACGTGATCATGAGAAACAATCATGTGACCATGGTCTAGACTTAATCACGTGACATGCCTCATGGTTTTAATCCCTGTTCCTTTCACACCTTATCTATTCTCACAGTCATCTCCATTCCCTATCTCATGCTGTCATTCACACAGACACTTCTTTCATCATACCTTACTTAGTAGATTATCTCACGCACAGCATGGTCCGTGTGCACTCCTGTAAACATATATAAGCTAGACACATATGACTGGATTCCCCAGTCTAATTCACTTTGTTTACCACCTTCTGGTCATTGCCTGGTGTACATCCACCTTATAGGCCGGTGTTGAACATGGGTGAAGCTCCACAATCCCTTGTGCCAGTAGTCGTGTATGCTGCAAGATAGTCCCAAGCCTTGTGGTTTTGTCGCTTGCGATAGAGTCATAACATGTAGGAGTTTGAGTACCTTGCCTCTAAGGTGGGAAGACAAAAACCCTTCTGGAAACTCCATATAGAGTTCTTCTTCCAGAATGCCATATAGGTAGGCACTGCAGACATCAAGTCCTGATAAATGCCACTTTTGTAAAGCAGCTGGGGTGAGCATACATTACACTGTTTCAAATCACACAACAAATGAGAATATTTGGTCAAAGTCTATTCCTTCAACCTGTGAGAAGCCTTTCACTACTAAACATGTGCACTTCTGGCCATCAGATTTGACATTAAAGATCCATTGATTTTTTATAACCTTATGGTTACTGGGGTGATCAACAATTTCCTATACCCTGTGTTCTTTGAGCATGGTTAACTCAGTATTGCAGGCTTTTCTCCACTTAGTTTGTTCTGCAGTGGGTAATTTGTTGATGTCCTTGAAGGACCATTCCCAGTAATTGGGAGAATTTGAGGATTGCACATGTGGAATTGCATGTTGGCACAAGAAATTTAAGAGTGCATCTCCCCCTTCACTGGTGAGCTGCGTTACATCCTCTTCAGAGGGAGTAGGGGATGGAGGGAGGCTGCCAGGAATATCCGGTATGCCAGGCATCTGTGGCAGAACATCACCAACGAGTCGCTCCCAGGTGGATTCTTTCTTGATGTCCTTCACCTGTTTAACAGGGTCCCAGTGTTCACCATAAATGTTGCTGGGCCTGGCAGGTGGTTGGCAGATGTGCACAGATTTGCGAGGGACCACAGGAGGTCCAGCAGGCAGTGGTCATGGGACATGGCAGGATGTAACCAGAGGCAGAGGGGATGTAGGGCCCCATTTTGGTGAATTAGGTTGCACAGGTTCAGGTATTGTCATGTGTGGTATGCATTCATCTTCAGAGTCAGAGCTGTGAGAAGAATGATCTCCTGAGGTATGACCTTTGTGAGGGGGGTGACTGATGGGTTTGTGAGGCCAAGTCCCTGAGCATGTGTGGAACAAGTTCTCATCAAAAATGGCATGTGCAGAAGTGTGAAGCAAGTTATTCAGTTGCATAAACACATTGTTGATTTTACTTCCAGCAGTAATACCTAGATAGATCATCAGTTGTGACTTTGGTTGAAGTTTCCCTCCACAAGTTTTATCAGGAAGATGTATATAGGCACCACATCTGAAGACTCGAAGATGTGAAATGTAGGATTTCTCCCCTTGGTGTGATTCACAGGGGGTCCCTCCATTATAATTAATTCATGAGTGTGATGTTGTATACATGTACTGCATGAAGTAAAGTGAATTCCCAGTAGGAATCAGGTAGACAAGCATGAAGATGCATCATCTGTGCTTTATCCATAAGGGTGGGGATTAACCATTTGGCATAACTGTTTTGTTGGTGCACATATGGTGCAGATTGATTAATATGAATTCCATTGTCATGACAAATGCTTTTGAGGTAAACTCCCCACCAGCATCTTTGATATTGGTATTGTATTGAGTGTGGACATATGAAAAGAACTGTTTGGTGGCTTTTAAAGCCTGATTCTCAGACCGCAAACATGTAACCCATGCCATAGAGGTATAGTTGTCATAATAGACAATGGCATATTTATATTTGTGGTATGATCCTGTCTCAAAAGATTTGAGATCTGAGTAAATCAGCTCAAACAGTGTGGTTGCCCTTCACTCAGTGTGAGGGAATGACCTGTTGGGTTATTTTCCTAGTTGGCAGCCTGGACAGATCTTATCATTTGTAGGGATCTTCACATCTGAAAAGTCCTTTAAATGTTTTTGCACAGCTTTAAGTATGTCTTTGGAGGGATGTCCTAGGTGGCAATGTAGTAATTCATAGTCCACAAAAGCCATGGACTTAGTGGCATGTGGATAAATGGGAGTTGTGCATATCCAGAACATAGTATTTGGTCCATGTGAATGGAAGGACAATACAGTCCTTTTGGCACACTTATCATAGAAATCAATGTGGCCTGGGCTAACATTGATGGTGAGGCAATGATCTTTTAATAAAGTGCCCATAGAAATGAGCCAAAGGTTACATTGTGGCATGTATACTATCACACAGTAGATCCATTATACTGCAGTAGGACTGTTCCTTCTCCTAAGATAGGTGCTTTGCTGCTTGCAGTTTGCAAGTAGCAAGGAGTAGAGTACTGCTGATACTCAATGAAGTCCTTCTGATTGTAAGTGAAATGAGTTGAAGCTCCAGAGTCAAGTAGCCACATGTGGTCTGGATTACCCAAGTGATGGGCGCACTCTTTACCATTGCTGGATGACTTATTACAATTATCACACATTGCAAAAGAGAGCAGTAGTAGTTCAGTCCATTCACTATCTACTACAGATGAGCATGCAAGTATGATACTATTCTGTGGTGAATTTTGCATATCAGTGTCTGAGTAGTTAGAGTGAGAAGGGACTAACCATTCTTCATCAAAGCTGAAGTCAGAGGGGTCACCCAAGAACCAATCCTTATCCTCATGTTCGCTATTGAGGTCAAAGTATTGATCCAGGTATTTGTCGGCATATTCCTCCCCCATTAACATGGTATCCTCCTCATTGACATTCATGATGGTGGCAGCTGGGACAAGAGTGGGGTTCAGGTGCACCCTCAGGTGCTCCTCTAGAATGCACTGGCCATAGTTGGAAATCGGGGGTGGTGCCAGGGAAGGAGGATAGTGCCTGGGGAAATTGACAGGCAGCAGAGGGAGGTGTCCAGACTTGAAAGTTGGAATGGGTTGTCTAGTAGCAACAGGCTTCAAGATCCAAATGATCTAAGGTGTCAGGGTCATCTCGAGGCAGTAAGCAAGACTTATAGTCTGCTTCATTTGAGGAAAAGCAGGGGGACTATAGTTGGTGGTCCCAAGAGTGTATGTGTGAGTGTAGGGGTCCTTGATGGGATATGACATAGCAGGAGGTGGAGGTGGGATGATTGTGGAGGGAAAGGCAAAGGAGGTGGAGGTGGAGGCATCATTGGAGTTGTTTTTCAGCTTCTTTTGCTGATTGTCCTGCTTCTCCTGACCTTCCTTTGAGT
Source organism: Lanmaoa pseudosensibilis (assembly GCA_038092875.1). Classification (NCBI taxonomy): domain Eukaryota; kingdom Fungi; phylum Basidiomycota; class Agaricomycetes; order Boletales; family Boletaceae; genus Lanmaoa; species Lanmaoa pseudosensibilis. The sequence goes on along the minus strand of JBBPRF010000082.1, from coordinate 25,985 downwards.
GCTTACCATGGTGGTTGCACTTACCTTGACGTTGGCCTTGCTGCTGCTGCTGTTGCTGAAATTGGAGGTCATTCCCCTTCCACTTGACAGCACAGATCTTGTGGGCTTGCGCCCCAGCAGGCTGTTTGCCTTTTCTGGCCAAGTGTTGCTGCCAGGCAGCAGTGATGGTCTTCTTGAGGTTCATGAGGTCAGGGACTTTCTCTGTTTCCTTACTAGTGAGCTCCATTGACTTTTGATTCATAATCATAGTTATGACACCAGCATATTGAGGCACTTTGGCAAGCACTGTCATTAGCTGGATCTTTGTGTCAACTGGATACTACAGCTCTGAGAGCCATGCAAGGTGAGTGTTGATCTTTGCAAAAGCAGGAGTGGGATGGGAGGTTTTGGGAATGGTGACATTGAGGAGGGCTTTGAATTCAGAGAATGTGGAGGCTAAGAATGGAGTGGAGTAAGCCTTCTCAAGGGTAACCCAGAGTTGGCAGGCAATGGTGACATTGCAATAGTTCACAGAGATGTGGGACTCCACCTTAAGCATGATAAGGCCAAGTGCCTTGTCATCATTGTCCTCCCAGTCTTGAATCTCCTTGATGCAGTTGGTCTTGATCTTTGTCTTTTCTTTGTCTGCTTATTTGTGCATAGGGCAGGCACGGCACATGGAGGTCCAGAGACCTTTTGAGTGGAGGTAGTTGGACATTTCAATACTCTAGTGCTGGTAGTTGGTGCCATTGAAGTGAGGAACATGGTTGTACGAGTCAAAGAACATATTTGATGGGATATAAAGCTTGGGATGAAAAGACATCAGTATTGTACTATAATCATTTGTTACAAAATGGAGGCGAAAAGAAATCATTCATTTCTGAACACTTTCAAAGCCCAGTCACTGAAGTAACATAGTCTCTTCCTGGAGTAAACCAGGTGACATTTTATTACTGAGAGTGTTGAAAGCACATCAGAGTAGTCTGGCATAAGATCACACAAGACATGTCAACATTCAAACTACTTTGGCATAAAAATGCACAGAAGTGAAGTGGTGTTCAGTGTAATGACATATGAATGACCATAGGTAGAGCATTGTGCATTAAGCACAATTGGGACTCATAACCTGTTGAAACCAGGCATATACTGACAAAGTCTTGTACAGACTACATATCTTGTCTTGTGGACACTTCACTGGTGATGGTGGTTCAAGGTAAAAAATCTTATTCAAACTCAGATCCACTGAGTCTGTATTTAAGTGCATGGAGTGTGTGGACTATTACTGTATGTAGTATTCTAGTGTTCAACATTTATCACTGAGTGTTTGAGGTTGCAGGCCTTGAGCCATATCTTGTCTTCATTCTTGAAAGGAATGAATTTTTGGTGGGTGCAGCCATAGTTTGGCAAGCAAGTTCATGGATGGCAAGAGCTTTGTCTTGAGCTGTAGTCAGGGACTTGATGAAACAACCCTAAAAGCATAAGCTTCTCAAGTATCACTAGACATTTTAAACCACAAGGGAAGAGAGGGAAGTAGGACTAAGAGTGTATCTCTGATGTCTTTTGGGGAAAAACACCAAGAGAGCTGAACTGGTCTCTGTTATAATATGAATATTTTCAAAACTTTTCAGACTTACCATTTCACTTTCAAAGTCACATGACCAAAGGCCTAGACCTAATCATGTGACACAACTCATGGTTTAATCTCCATTATTTTCACACCTTATTTATTTATATGTTTATTTCCACTCTAATATCTCATGCTGTCATTATTATATCGCACGCAGTCTTTTTTACTTTCTCCATACTTAGTAAATCATCTCATGCACAGCATGGTCTGTGTGCACACATGTAACATATATAAAGTAGACACTTCATAACTGGTAACCCCAGTCTAATCCACTTTTGTTTAACCACCTCTGGTCATTGCCTGGAGTACATCCTCCTTGTAGGCCGGTGTTATTCTATGGAAAGGATTTCTCTTCATCATTGTCAAGCCAGGACACGTGTAGCCTGCAAGTCAGTTCTGAGCCTTGTATTTGCTCTTTGTTGTTCATGATAGAGGTCATAACAGTCTCTGGTGTCTGAATTCATAGGTCATATATACTACATGAGTGTTTACATATGTTTGTACATAGGGTATAGGGTTAGTCCAAATAGAGACAAACAGCCTTGAGGCTGTGAGTAATGGAAGCATGAATATGTTGTATGTATGAGAATGTGGCAGAGTGGACGATCGGAAGTATAAGATGGAAATTAAGTGAAATGGAATAGAAGCATATACAGCATAAAGATTAAGAAGGCTGTGTAGCCATCAGGCAGATCATAGATCTGGTGCAAATGACAGACAAAGAGTGTCTTTGAGCACTAAGTTTGAAAGATAAGATTAGATAAGAGCATCTGTGATTAGATAACCATGTGGCACAATGAGATAAGATGAAGAAAGAAAAATAATAAGTCCATATTGATGTGACTGTAACACTTGAGGTGAGTTTTGACTGTGGGGAGAGAAGACTTGGTAATAACTGAGGGAAGGGCACAGGCTTTGTATCTTATCATGAGATAGAATGGTGGTTGATTTGTGATGGAGTGAGGGTAGTGATTGTGAGTAAACTCAGTGTGGAAGATGTTGTCAGCCCTGGATCCTAGGTTATTTCCCCAGAAGATGTGAAGATACATTTTGACTTCCTGGTTAATTTGTTCTGTTTCACTATCAGTCTGAGGGTGATATGTGGTGGGGAGGGAGAGGTTGTAGTTTAGGATGCAACTGAGTTCTTTTGTGAAGGCAAAGGTGAACTGTGGACCTCAATCAAAGATAACTTTGTCATAGAGGCTGAAGCAAAGGTATACTTTGTGAAAGAAGAGGAATGCCACTCCCTTGGCAGTGATCATTTTCTTTGTGGTGCAAAGAATTACCCCCTTAGTAAGCCCATGGTCTACCATGACCAGAAGAGAATCAAAGGAAGAAGACTCAGGAAGATCTGTGATGAGATCACACAAGATCTGTTGGAAGGGGCAGAGGCAGAGGACTCAATGAGTGTGAGAGGAGGAACTGTGGAATGTGTATTTGATTTGTTCTGATGGCACACTGCACAATATCAGCAGACATGGCTAGCTAAACCGGGTCACCAGAACTCAGCAGAAACAAGTTGTTGGGTTTGAGGAAGCCAGGGTGTCCAGCAGTTTTGTAATCATGGCAACATTGAAGAATAGACCTGCATAAGTCCCCAGAATCCAGAATGTATATGCAGCCTTTGCACATGAGGACAGATCCTTCTATTTGCCAATCAGAAAGACATAAGCGGAAGGCAGCAGAAATATCTTCATAGATGAATTGGTAATGTTGGAGAACCAGGGGATTACCAGCTGAAGCAGCAGTGACTTTGTTGGCAAGGGTGATGTTGATGGCATGGACGAAGATGGAAGGAGAAAGAAGTGTGACTGCTTGGTTATTGGGGTTGGATTTTGGAAAATGGTTACATTAGTGGGAGAGAGTGTCTGGTCCTGCGAGGTGGGAACCAGGGATATGAATTATTTTGAGGTCAAAGTCCACTAGATCAAGAAGCCAGTGGGCTTGGTGGTGGTTAAGGGCTCGAGGAGAATGAAAATAAGTTAGGTTTTTGTGGTTGGTGAAGACCTGGATGGGGAATTGAGATCCATGGAGATAGTGACATCATGACTTGAGGGCATGAATGACCATGAGTAGTTATCAATCATAGATGTCATAGTTTCATTTGGCAGGAGATAACTGTGACAGATAGGAGCAGGGATGCCAATCTCCATTGGAGTTGGCTTGTAGGAGAATTCCTTCAGTGGCATTCCAAGAAGTGTTGGTGGCAATAGCAAAGGGGGTGGCAAGATCCAGGCATGTGTAATACCAGTTTCAAAAGAAAGAGGTGTTTTAGGGTGAAAAAATGCTTCTTGACACACATTGGTCCAAGACCAGGTGAGTGATTTCTTTGTGAGATCAATTAAGAGTCTGGCAGTGTTGGAATAGCTCAAAATGGATCGACGGTAGAAGTTGGCAAAGCCAAGGAAGGAGCAGACTTCCTTGACTGCTGTGAGAGTGGGCCAGGAGGAGATACCCTTGAGTTTAACGGGATCCGTGGCAAGTTTACCAAATTTTACAATGAGTCTGAGGTAGTCAACTTCAGTGGTGGTGAACTTACATTTCTCCAGTTTTAAGTGGAGGTTTAGTTCAGTTATGGATTGGAGGACATGTGTAGTATATTCTTTGTGAGTCTTCTCATTAGGAGAGAAGATAAAAAGGTTATCCATGTAAATGACGAGCCATCCTTTTGTGATCATGTCTTAGAAGGAATTGTTCATGAACTATTAGAACATGTTTCTCTTTCATTTGATCACCATATGTTTCCCTCATGTTTGATCTTCTATTTTATGGCTATGATTGGATGCATGTGCTTGACGCATTGCTTGGACTACTATAGTATTACCCTATGCCCATATCTAGATTATGTACAAACATGTACAAACCTTAGAGTAGTATATAAGGCCAAAGCAGCTGTCAGAGAACTTCAGTCAAGTTCTCTTGAAGTCTTTCCTCTAGACCACCACTTGAATAAGACTCAGTCTTCCCTCATCTTTCCTTTCCTCCTCAGTGATCAGCCTCTGTAGACACTTCCAGTATTGGAGTGGTTTATAGGTTGTTTCAGCTGCTTTCCATTGATGGCCATCTTTGATGTGGACATTATTGTATCTCCATCGGACATTGAATTTGGTGAAGACCTTAGCATCCTTCAATTTATTGATGAGGTCAGAGATGAGGAAAAGAGGGTATGTGTCTCAAATGGTATGCTCATTGACATACTGGTAATCTTGGCACAGGTGTAGTCCACCATCCTTCTTTTTGACAAAGAAGAAGAGTGATGCTTGTGGGGAGTTTGAGGGTCAGATCTTTCTAGCAGTGAGGTTTTCATCTAAGAAGGATTCAGTGGCAATCTGTTCTTCTGGTGTTAGGGGGTAGAGCTTCCTGATCTTCAGGGTGAAACTCTCCTTAAGGTTTATTTTGTGGTTGTAGGACTTAGAGGAAGGAATCTGGTCAGTGGCTTCTTTTGAGAAGACTGAGGTGAAGTTATTGTAAGCTGGAAGAAGCACAATTTTCAGCTTGTCCCATCTGGCTGAGATAGCAAGCTCAGTGGCTTGCATGATTCTCACAATCTGGGCAGATCTGAGAGGGGTGTAATAAGATTTGAACTGAATAGTTTGATAGAGGGTGCAGTTGTTGAAACAATCTATAAACCACTCTGATACTGGGAGCATCTACAGAGGCTGATCACCAATAGTGAAAGATAGGGGTAATGGGAAAGGGCACAATCTGAGGCCTACACTAGCACCAAGTGCACCAAGGCTGAAGTCACTGAACTAGCAGGGACAGAAGAGGAGGAGACTGAGTCTCATTTAGATGGTGGTCTAGAGGGAAGACTCCAAGAGAACTTGACTAAAGTTCTTTGGTGGCTGCTTTGGCCTTAAATACTACTCTAGGGTTTGTACATGTTTGGGCATAATCTAGATATGGGCATAGGGTAATACTATAGTAGTATAAGCATTGCATCAAGTGCATGCATCAAACATAGCCATAGAATGGAAGGTTGGACATGAGGGAAACATACAGTGATTGAATGGAAGAGAAACATATGCCAACCATGAGGTGTGGCAGAATGGAAGAACATAGCCATGCACAGCATGGAAATGAAAGTGAAACCATGCATGGGTGGTGGGAATCAGAGATCTGGGTGAATCTATAGTGTAGTCCATCCATGAGCGCAGAAATGTCTAAGTCCAAATGTCAGTCACAGATAAGATGAAACTGTCAGTCACAAATGTCAGTCACAGATAAGATAAGGGTGAAAATGTACATTTGTAACAGTTGTCCATGGTGTGGGAGAGGAATTGGTTTTCCTCTTTCCATCCATTATAGAAGAAGAGTTTCTCCTGCTTGGTGGTGAAGATGTTAAGATGCTGGGAAGGAGCTGGAAGAGGTATCCAGTAATGGACATCATGTCATTTGACATTGGTGATGTGGAAGGAATGGAGTTTCTTTAACTGATTGGAGGACTTGGTGATGGAGACAGTCCATTTAATCCAGTCAATTTGGGGATTGATGGTTCAAAGCCATGGGATTCTGAGGATAACATTGTCTGAAACAACCTATAAACCACTCTGAGACTGGGAGTGGCTATAGAGGCTGATCACTGATAGTAAAAGAGGAGATGGAGGAAAGACTGAGTCTTATTCACAAGGTGGTTCAGAGGAAAAACTCCAAGAGAACTTGACTGAAGTTCTCTAGTGGCTGCTTTGGCCTTAAATACTACTCTAGGATTTGTATATGTTTGTGCATGATCTAGATAGGGGCATAGGGTAATGCTATTGTAGTCCAAGCAATGTGTCAAGTGCATGCATCAACCATAGCCATGGAATGGAAGGTTGGGCATAAGGAAAACATATGCCAATCACAAGGTGTGGCAGAATGAAAGAACATAGTCATGTGCAGCATGGAAATGAAAGTGAAACCATGCATGGGTGAAGGGAATCAGAGATCCAAGTGAATGTATAGTGTAGTGCATCCATGAGTGCAGAAACATCTAAGTTCAAATGATAAAATAAGTGTCACTGATTAGATAACCATGTGTCACTGATAAGATAAGATGAAAAGATAAAAGGTGAAAATATATGTTCATAACATTGTCTTTGAGGAACATAAGGTGGAAGAGAACACAGTGGGCAATGTCTTCTATGTTGAGAAAAAGAATGATGCTGTGTTGGATATCACCACTTTTGTTATAGGAGCTGTTTGTGTTCTGGGATTGGAGGGGTTCTTTGAGTTTTTCAATGGGAAAAGAGTTCTTCTTGGCAAAGTCCCAGTTCATACAATTGATGCTAGCCCCACTGTCAATGAGGGCTCAAGTGTCAATGGCTTTGAGTGTATGTGATGGCATAATGACTTGAACAGCAATTTCTATTGCTTTTGTTACAAGAAGTAGTACAGTTACACCACTATGAGGGGAAGGGGAGTCTGGTGTCAAAGCAAATCCCTAATTCAAAAATCCTCAGAGAAGGAAATGTAATGAATATTTTCTTCATTGTCATTCTCTATCTCCTCCAGCTTGGGAAGTGTATCTTCTTCAACCTTGTTGACACATTTATTCTTGGGCTTTCTGGCTGGGAATACAGAGTATTTGAGGGAGGTGTGGCCATATTTTTGGCAGTGGAAGCAGAGACCTTCCTTGCAGCAACATTGGTGTTCTGTATCAGTCAACTTGCTTGTATTGATAACATCAATGTCCATAGTGTTGGGGTTTTTTGCAGGAGTGGAGGAGTTCCTAGGGGTAAATAAATGGTAACCGCACAAGGATTTTGTGGGTGCAGTTCCATTGGATTTGGACATGTATAGCTTTTTTGTACTAAGAGTTGATGGTGGTGGGGACAGTGTCCATCCCCATGATCTTAGTCATAAAAGGTGCAGGAATTCCAAAGGCAAAGTATCAGATAAGAACATTGGAATCAGTAAATTTTGCAAGAGCCACTTTGTTCTTGAACTCCAAGATATAATTCTGGAGTGTAGTGATGTAGGATTCATCCTTCTTTTGCATGATGTGGGTGGTAAAGAGCCACGCAATGGCATTGCCAATGGTGTTATGGTGTTCAAAGGCCTTTTTGAAAGTGACTTTGAAAGCAGTGAAAGCCCTGAGATTAGGTGGAGAGTGTGCCAGTGCATTCTGGCAAAAGATTCCTGTTCAAGTGTGGGCAGAGATCCCTCAGTCATGTGAGAGAGGGCATAGGCTACCTTTTTAGCATCAGTGTTGTATATGTTAATATTGACCAAGAGGTAGGTTTAAATGATATTAAGCCATTCAATGGTTTGGTTGTAGGATCCATCAAAGGCTTTTGGTGCTCCAAGGTGAAGTTCAATAGGTTTTGAAGACATTTTAGACTTCTTCAGTGGTAGTGGTTGTAGTGGAGGAAACTGGAAGGAGGAAGAGCACTGAATGAGGGTAGGGAATAGTGGAGTGGATTTGTGAGGAATAGTGAGCAAGTGGAAGAGTTGATGGAAAAGTTCAGTGTCTTCTAGGGTTTTTTTTCATAAGGGTAGGGTGAGATCAGATGAGAAGAGGTCATAGAGGAAGTTGTCTTCCTCAGTGTTGTTTTTGTTCAAGGTGGAATCAGTAGGTGAAGCAGAACAATGTAGTTGCCAGCAAGGGTCAGTGAGGAGTCATTGAGAAATTGTGGTGGCTTATGTAGGAGTAGCTGTGCAAGGAGAGCTCAGACCTTTTGTTACACTCAATCTGGGTAGGGTTAGATGTAGTCCTTGAAAGGCAAAGGGAGGTCTTAGATTTGAGGAGAATCATGGACACATATAAGTGGTCATGTGTAAAGTGAGTCATCTGGTGATGGTTTGCAACAGTAATGACAATAGAGGTCCTAGAGTACAGTTGTGTCAAGGCAATACCAACCAGTCTAGAGTTCAAGGATTTGAAGGGGATGAGGACTAGAAGTCTAAGGACCTTGTCAATTGCATGAGATACTAGATAGAATAAGGAAGATATAATCTAAGGATCTACACTGTGAAGGCTAGGTATTTATAGGTAGGATATCCACACATAGTGCATGCAAAAAGGATACTAACTATGGAAAAGGAATAGTAATGATGTGTTATGTGATGATAGGGACCAATGAGAAGATGATGTGTCATTAGTATTATAAATGAAAATGGAATGCGCAGTTGATGGTGTCATGACTGTGGACTGCAAAGCCACATGGGAGAAATGGCAATTACCAATTGGACAAGATCATGTGAGTCAAAAAGAAAATGTATGAAATGAGAGTTATATGAGTGACTTGTGATAATACAACATATAGTTAGCAAACTGAAGGAAAAAGAGTAGTAATCTGGTAGATTATAACAGAACCATTTGATGATGTTGCTTATGCCAACATAACTGGCTCTCCAGGTGATGACTAGTTTCTTAGTGGCACTTTGAAGTTAAACAAGGGGTAATGTTATGAGTTATCTGACTGTGTTTGTTGTGAACACTGAAGTGCAACACATTAGAACACCACTGAAATGGCTCTCCTGAAGGACTGCTACCATTGGCTGGACTTGACAACAATGAGAGGAAAAAAAAAAAAAAAAAAAAAAAAAAAAAAAAAAAAAAAAAAAAACAGAAACCAGATGAAACAATCCTAAAGCAAAAGTGCTCTCAGGTATCACTAGACAACTTAAACCACTATAGGATAGAGGAAAGAAGGGACTATGGAGTTTATCTCTAATGCTTTGGGAAAAATACGAAAAGAACCAAACTGGTCTCTGGTGGCTGCATTCATGGGGTTTATATACTACTGACATGTGTACATATGTTGGTACATAGGGCATAGGGTAAGTTCATATAAAGATGAGTAGCCTTGAGGCTGTGAGGAATAGAAGCATGGCCATGCTGCACACATGAGGATGTGGCAGAATGGAAGCTCAATCAAAATGGAAGCATAAGGAGGAAATAAAAGAAATGGAATAGAAGCATACACAGCATGGAGATTAAAAAGGCTGTGTAGCCATAAGGCAGGTCATAGATCTTGTGCAAAGGTCAGACAAATTTTGAACACTAAGTCCAAAAGATAAGATTAGATGAAGGCATGTGTGATTAGATCACCATGTGGTGTGATAAAATAAGATGGAAGAAAGAAAAATACTAAGTCCATTATGATGTGACCATAACATGGAGTATGGTTGCATCAAAGGCAATACTGACTGGTCTAGGTTCAAATGTTCAGAGGAACGAAGGACAAAAGGTGAAACAATCCATAAACCACTCTGACACTGGAAGCGTCTACAGAGGCTGATCACTGATAGTAAAAGATAGGGGTAATGGGAAAGGAGACAACCTAAGGCCTACACTAGCACTAAGCGCATCAAGGCTGAAGTCACTGGACTAGCAGGGACTGAAGGGGAGGAGACTCCAAGAGAACTTGACTGAAGTTCTCTGGTGGCTGCTTTGGCCTTAAATACTACTCTAAGGTTTGTACATGTTGGTACATAATCTAGATATGGACATAGGGTAATACTATAGTAGTCCATGCAATATGTCAAGCGCATGCATCAATCATAGCCATGGAATGGAAGATTAAACATGAGGAAAACATATGGTTGATTGAATGGAAGGAAAACATATGCCAACCATGAGGTGTGGCAAAATGGAAGAACATAGCCATGCATAGCATGGAAATGAAAGTGAAACCATGCATGGGTGAAGAGGATCAGAAATCCAGGTGAATCTATAGTGTAGTGTGTTGAAACCGGACATATATTGACAGAGTCTGCACAGGTCACATACCTTGGGTTGAATGGGTTCACTTGCAGCAGTGGTTCAAGTAAGAGATTCGATTCTAACTCAGCACAGCTGAGTCTGTACTTAAATACAGGAAGTATGTGAACTTATTACTACATATGGTGAAGTAGCATTCAACACTCCCCCTTGTCTGATATACCATAAGGGTATGCTAGACATAAGTACCTATTTCGTTTGCTCAATTCTAATGAAAGGCGAGATTCTTGAATTCCAAGCCAAGTTGTTGTCTGAATTTCTCGAATTTGACAAATCTGAGGCTTTTGGTAAACATATCCACGGGGTTATCATCCCCTGGGATATAAAACAAACTTACTTGTTTAAAGGTTATTACCGCATCACATACAAAATGGTATTTGATCATAATGTGCTTGGATCGCTTTTCAGTGACAGGATTCTCTGCTATAAAGAGAGATCCTTGATTATCACCACAGATGGGAATGGGTTGAAGTTTGTACCCAAGTTCCTTGAACATCTGTTTAATCCAAATGACTTGGTGAGAACAGTCGCTCAAAGCCATATATTCTGCCTCTGTAGAGGACAAAGTAGTGGTTTTTTGTAAATGTGAATTCCACAAAAACACTCCATTTGCTAATTTCAGGTAATACCCTGTTTGCGAGTGACCGGTAATTTTGTCTTGACCCCAATCTGAGTCAGTACAGGCAATGATGCCTTTGCCAGAGTCTCCGTCATATACCAATGAATAATCACTGGTGCCAAGTAGATAATGGCATATATATAGAGCTTTCTCAAGATGTTCACGTGATGGGTTGGCAGATTGGCATGCTAGCTGTGTTACGGCATAAGAGATATCCAGCTGTGTGCCAATCATAAGGTAAAGTAATGAGCCTATCACTGTCTGGAAGTGTGTACGCAGTTCCGAGTTGACAGGGGCGTCATTCTTCGTGGGGTAGTAGCCCTGTGGTAAAGGTGTGCGGGCAGGTTTGGTGTTGATCATTTCGCAGCGCTCCAGCACTTTGTCAAGATAATTCCGCTGGTCAATTATAATGCAGTGACCTTCTCAATGTATATTCATTCGGAGGAATTCATGAGGTTCCCCGAGATCTCGACATTCCCACTTTTTCATGAAAGCAGCCTTAAGTTTCTCAACTAGGCTCTTTGAGGGACTGCAGAATATTGTGTCGTCGACATAGATTATAGTGAGTATGAAGTCTTTTCCTCGCTTGTACACAAACAATCCGGCATCAGTTTTGAGCCGTTTGAATCCTAACTCTGTCATGGATTTATCCAGAGTGTGCCACCATGTAAGACCGGCTTGTTTAAGGCCGTATATTGCGTGTAGGAGTTTGAGTACCTTGCCTTTTAAGTGGGGAGGCGCAAACCCTTCTGGGAACTCCATATAGAGTTCTTCTTCCAGAATGCCGTATAGATAGGTGCTGCAAACGTCAAGTCCTGATAAGTGCCACTTATTTAAAGCAGCTAAGGTGAGCATACATCACACTGTTTCAAATCGCACTACAGGTGAGAATATTTGGTCAAAGTCTATTCCTTTGACTTGAGAGAAACCTTTTGCTACTAAGCACGCACGTTTCCGGCCGTTGGATTTGACATCAAAGACCCATCGATTTTTAATAACTTTGCAGTTACTAAGGTGATTGACTACATCCCATACCTTTCATTCCTTGAGCATTGTAAGCTCTGTGTCACAGGCCTTCCACCATTCAGATTGTTCTGCAGCAGGTAATTTATTAATGTCCCTGAAGGACCATTCCCGGTAATTGGGAGAATTTGAGGATTGCGCGAATGGGATTGTGTGCTGAGTGAGGAAATTTATAAGAGTGTCTCCCCCTTCACTGGTGATCCACTCGATGTCATCCTCAGATGGAGTGGGTGATGGAGGGAGGCTGCCAGGGACATCCGGTGTTCCGGGTGTGTCTGGAGGGGCACCGCCGACAAGGCGTTCCCAAGTAGATTCCTTTACCACGTCTTTAACCTGCTTAACAGGATTGCGGCGTTCACCATAGATGTTGCCAGGCCGTGCAAGTGGGCGACATATGTGCTCCGACTTGCGTGGCAAAGCCGGAGGCCCAACAGATGGTGGTCATGGTGCATGTGGAGGTGTAGCTGGAGGAGGTGGTGGTGTAAGTTCCCATTCCGGCAACACAGATCGCACAGGTTCAGGAGATGGTCCACGGTTATCATCAGAATCAGAACCGTCGAAAGGTGTGAAAGAATGATCTTCCAGAGTGTGTGATTTGTGAGGGGCATAACTTACTGGCTTATGAGGCCGAGCCCCTGAGCACCTTGGGAAGAGATGCTCATCGAATATCGCATGTGTGGAAGTATGCAGCGCATTATTAGGGCGCATGAAGAGGTAGTTGGTGTCACTTCCAGCAGAGACACCGAGGTAAATCATTAGCTGCGACTTAGATTGCAGCTTACCTTTCCGAGTTTCATCCAGCAGATGCACATAAGCACCACATCCGAAGACGCGGAGATGTGAAGCAGATGGTTTCTCCCCCTGAAGTAATTCATGGGGGGTCCTCCACTGCAAGCGATTCATGGGCGTGATGTTATATACATGTACCACATGAAGTATAGCGAACTCCCAGTAGGAATCAGGTAGACAAGCGTGAAGACGCATCGCCTGTGCCTTATCCATAAGGGTGTGAATTAATCGCTCAGTACGACCATTCTGTTGGTGCGCATAGGGGGCAGATTGGTGGATATGAATCCCATTATCACACAGGTAGTCGGTGAATGCCTTGGAGGTGAATTCTCCACCAGCATCAAACTTGAAGTCTTTAATATTGGCATTAAACTGAGTGCGGATATATGAAAAGAACTGTTTAGTCGTTTTCAAGGCTTGATCCTTGGATCGCAAGCAAGAAACCCATACCATGGATGTATAGTTGTCATAGAAGATGATGGCATATTTGAATTTATGGTATGATTCCACCTCGAATGATTTGAGGTCTGAATGAATCAACTCAAATGGCATGGATGCTTTGTGCTCAGTGTGAGGGAATGACCGGTTGGGTTGCTTGCCCAACTGGCAGCCAGGGCAGATCTTATCGTGGGATGGTATTTGCACATCTGGAAAATCCTTAAGGTGTTTTCGCGCAGCTTTGAGTACATCCTTAGAGGGATGCCCTAGGCGGCAATGAAGTAGATCATAGTCTACCAAGGCCATTGAGATATTGGCATGTAGGTGGATGGTGGGTGTGCACATCCAAAACATCGTATCAGCTCCATGCGAATAAAACGACAGGAGTGTTCTTTTTGTGCACTTATCGAAGAAGTCAATATGGCCAGGACCAGCGTTGATTGTGAAACAGCGATCTTTGAGCAGGGTGCCCATCGATATAAGTCGCAAGGTACAATTAGGCATATAAATTACTGGTGATAGTTGCACAGTGTTGCCATTAAATTCAACAATAACTGTCCTTTCTCCTAAGATATGGGCTTTTCTGTTTGTCGTTTGAGAGTGTCGAGGTGTGTTGTACGGCTGATACTCTACGAAATCCTTAAGATTGAAGGTAAAATGGGCCGAAGCTCCCGAGTCAAATAGCCACATGTTATCAGGGATCATATGATCTTCTGTGGCGTGCTCTTTACCTTTTCTTGATGACTTATTGCAGTTGTCACACAGAGAGAAAGAAGGCAGCATGGTAGATGGAGTGCATTTCTCACTATCTACTATAGACGAAAGAGTATAAAATACATTATTCTGTGGCGAGAATCACTCATCAGCGTCTGAGTAGGGAGAGTTAGAGGGGACTGACCATTCTTCGAAAAAGCCAAATTCTTCCGCTTCACCCAAGAACTGATCATCATCACCCTAACCACCATTGAGGTCAAAGTAATGATTGAGGAACTCGTCTTGTCCCTCATCACCCATTGACACGACATCTTCTTCATCCACATCCATGATGGAAGCGGAAGGGACGAGAGTGGGGTCAAGACACTCCTGGAGGGTGCGTCAACCATATTCGGAGATCGGCAGTGGCGCCGGGGAAGGTGATCGATGCCTGACAAAGTTGACAGGCAGCGGCGGAAGGTGTCCAGACTGGAAGTCCGGGATTGGGCGACGAGTTGCGACGGGCTTAAGGTTGCGGATGGTCTGGGGTGTTGGAGTGACCTCCAAACGGCGAGCAAGACTTATCGTCTGCTGAGTTTGAGGAAAGGCGGGGGGGCCATAAGCGGTGGCCCCGGGAGTATGCGCGAGAGCGCGAGGATCTTCAATGGAGTACGATGTCATAGGAGGGGGCGGAGGCGGAGCGATGGCCGTGGTGTTAAAGGCAAAGGAGGCGGAGGTGGAAGGAGATGCGTCATTCACATTGTTCTTTGGCTTTTTCTGCCGATTCTCCTGTTTCTCCTGTCCTGCCTGTGAGCGCTTACCACAGTGGTTGCGCTTGCCCTTTCCTTGGCCCTGCTGCTGCTGGCCACTCAACTGCCCCTGCTGCTGCTGTTGAAACTGAGGGTCAGCTCCTTTCCGCTTGACGGCGGAGATCTTATGGGCTTGCGCCCCTGCAGGTTGCTTCCCCTTCTTGGTTGCCTGATGCTGCCAGGCTGCAGTGACAATCTTCTCCAGCTCAGAGACCATTGGGATCTTGAGCTCATTGCCATCCTTGTCCTTCGTCTCAAGGGAGCTCTGATTGAGCATCATGGTCAAGACGTTGGCGTAGGTGGGGGCCTTGGCCAGTACCAGCATGAGCTGGATCTTGGCGCTCACTGGGTATTCGAGCTCGTTGAGACGAGCTCGGTGAGCATTGATTTTGGCAAAGGTGGGAGTGGGATGGGAGGATTCTGGGATGATGACATCGAGAAGTGCCTTGAACTCCGAAAAAGCGGAGGAGATGGAGGGGGTTGAGTATGCAGATTCGAGCCTGTCCCAGAGCTTCCGAGCGGTCTCTACAGAGCAGTAGTTAGCCACAATGTGAGATTCCACCTTTAACATGATGAGGCCGAGGGCCTTGTCATCGTTGTCTTTCCATGCCTCAATCTCCTTAGTCCGATCTACCTTGATCCTGCTCGTTTCCCCCTCATACTCGTGCTCTGGGCACGGTCGACGCATGGAGGTCCAGAGACCCTTGGAACGGAGGTAGTTTGACATCTCGATGGCCCAATGTTGATAGTTGGTGCCGTTGAGGCAAGGAACTGAGTTGTATGAATCGGAGGACATCATCAGTGATGAAAGATCTTGGGTTGAAAAGTGTCAGTACTTTGCCATTGTCAATAGAAAATGGGGGTGAGTGATGGTTGCTCATTCCTGAACATTTTTCAGAGCCCAGTCACCAGAGTGACATAGTCTCTCCCTGGAAAAATCCAGGTGACACTGTCACTGGAGCACTAGGGAGCGCATCACAGAGGTCAGGCGTAAAAACGCACTGACATGTCTATGTTTGAACCACTTTGGCATAAAACGCTCAAAAGTGTGAGAGGTTGTGGCGTGGAGACGCACAATCAACCATAAGGTTGAGCGCTGTGCTAAGCACGAGCGGGGCTCATAACCTGTTGAAACCAGACATATATTGACAGAGTCTGCACAGGTCACATACCTTGGGTTGAATGGGTTCACTTGCAGCAGTGGTTCGAGTAAGAAATTCGATTCTAACTCAGCATAGCTGAGTCTGTACTTAAATACAGGAAGTATGTGAACTTATTACTACATATGGTGAAGTAGCGTTCAACATAGTGTGTCCATGAGTGTAGAAATGTCTAAGTCCAAATGATAAGATCAAAGTGTCAGTCATGGATAAGATAAGATGAAAAGATAGGAGTGAAATGTACATTCATAATAGAGGGTATGAGAACTTTTTTGATTGCAAAGATGCTAAGTATTGACAAGGAAGATCTAAGCTAAGGATATCTGCTGTGAAGGCTGGGTATTTATACATAACATATCCACACATGGACCATGAGAAAGGGATACTAAGTATGCAGATGGAATAATGGTGACATATCATATGATAGAGGGAGCCAATAAGAAGTCAATGTGTTATTAGTATTACAGATCAAAATGAGCTGTGCAGTCAATGGTATCATAACTGTGGACTGTATAATTATGTGTAAGAAACAGCCATAGCCAACTGGATGAAGTCACATTCAGATGAAAGAAAAGAAAATACATGAGGCAGAAGTTGAACGACTGACTCATAGGAATATAGTGTATAGCTAAATGAAGGGGAAAGAGTAGTAGACTTAAGGAATCATAACATTACCCCCCAGTTATGGTTGAAGTCCCACTGAAACATTTCAAGGAGACCCAGTCATGTTGATGTAGGTGGTGTCATCAAAGGGATCATTGTCTATGTAGACATCTTTGAGATGCTCAGCCTCAATAGGCATAAGGACAGGGGGAGGACAAGTGTGTCCTGATGAGCAACAGGATCTGTTGGATCCTTGGGAGCTGGTGGAGGGAGTATGGATGCAGGAGTGAAAGGAACTGCAGGAGGAGGAAGAGGAGATGCAAGAGGTGGATCCAGGAGGGTGCCATGGGCAAATGTCCAGGTGATAGCCCAGTGCTTGTTTCTTGCAGACAGAGCACCAGAACTGGTAACACTGACACTGGTTATGGCCAGGGGCAAAGTGGTGGCAAAAAAAAACAGAGATAGGCAGGGCAATTGCACTTCATATGTCCGAGGTGTTTGCATTGGAAGCAAGCTTGGGGGTAGTAAGGATCTGATGGAAGAAGAGAGTGCTTGTGAAATGCCCTGGCTTTGGCCTGGTCAAGTGCTACAAGTTCAGCTTTGTCTAGGGGAAAAAAGGAAGTGGATGGTGTCACAAGTTTGTGTTCAAGGAACACAGGGTCAATGTTCTCAATAGGTGGTTCATTTTCTTCTGAAATAGGAGCAGGAGGGTGTGAGGCATACATGGGTGCAGGAATCCTGGTTATGGGAAGCTGCCTCCCAACTTGTAGGGTAGCAGCATGTCCAGTGGTGAGGTGGGCTTCTTGTTCATGGATGTTGACAATGTATGTGATGTCTTCAATGAGGGGTCTGACTTGGGTGGCAAGGTTAAGGAGGTAATGATCTAGATTGACCAGGAATGGAATCATGTCCAGCTGGTACATGGTGATGTACAGTTGGGTTTGGACATCATGTGCATCATCAAGGATGAGCCGATTAGTCAGCTCCTGTTTTGCATGGGCAGAGAGGTATTCTGCAAAGAGGATGATGGTTTTGTTCTGTAGATAGGTATGATGGAGTGCCTAAAGGGAGGAACTGACCTCAAGGTAGTGGTCAAGGTGGAAGACTATGCAGGAATTATTGAGCTGCTGAGTGAAGGTGAGGATGTTTTTGCCAGTGGGATAGTTATTGCGGAGGTGCTGTGTGAAGAGAGGAATGTCTATGGATGTGACAGCCTCTAGGACAGTATCAATAGAGACCAGTATGAGAGGGACAGGAGCAGGTAAAGAAGGTTGCTCAGCAGGTAGAAACTCATCCAAGGGTGTATGAGGGGTAGGAACTCTATAGTTACCTGGAGACAGACTATGAGGGCACATGGAATTACTAAGGATTTCATTGTTTTCAACAGGGAACATGTTCTGGAGATGGGTGGATGCAGCAATGAAGGAGACTGTGGAGATGGAGGAAGGGGTGCAGAGTTCAATGGCCATGGATAGACAATGGTGGTAATGTTGGCTTAAGAGTGTTGAGGGGAAAAGACAGTGGAGTGAAGTTTTTTATATGCCTTTAAGGTGGAGCCAGCATTTTTCAAATCCCGTTCTGGGACCCATAAGTCACCTTCTGCAGTATATCCCTTTCATTGGATCGGGAAGGAGTGGAATTGGGGAGTTCTGTGGTGGTATAAGATCTGGTCAATTTTGTATTCTTCTTCACCTGTGATAAGGTTGGGTGGTAGCTTTGGGAAATTTGGTCTGTGGATGGGGTTTTTGTGATAGGGCAATAAGAGGGAAGCATGGAAGACCAGGTGGATCTTCCACATTGCAGGGAGTTGGAGTTTGTATGTATGTGATTGACAATAGGACCTTCATGATGGTAAAGGGTCCTTCATGTTTGGGGGTGAACTTTGGGTTGACAATAGAACATTTGAGGTTAGGGGCTTCAAGCCATACTTTGTCTCCATTCTTGAAGGGAATGAACTTCTGATGACTTTGGGTGGCCATGGTTTGGCAGGCAAGTTCATGGGACATGAGGGCTTTGTCTTAGGCAGCAGTTAGGGACTTAAGGCAGGTTTCAACTGTGGGAAAAGAAGACTCGGTGATAACTGGGGGCAGAGCACAGGATTTATATCCCATTATGAGATAGGATGGGCATTGACTAGTAATGGAATGAGGGTGGTCACTGTGGGTGAATTTGGTGTGGGAAATATTGTCAGCCCAGAAACCAGGGTTGTTTTCATAGAAGATGTGAAGATATGTTTCAATTTCCTGGTTAACTTGTTCTGTTTCACCATCAGTTTGTGGATAATACACTGTGAAGAGGGAGAGGTCATAGTTTAGAATGTGACTGAGTTCTTTCGTGAAGGCAGAGGTAAATTATGGACCTCAATCAAAGATAACTTTGTCATAGAGACCAAAGCAGAGGTAGCCTTTGTGGAAAAAGAGAAAGGCTACTTCCTCAGTGGTGATCATTTTCTTCATGGGGTAAAGGATCACCCCCTTAGTAAGCCCATGATCTACCATGATTAGGAGGAAATTAAAGGAGGAAGACTTGGGAAGATCTGTGATGAGGTCACATGAGATCTGTTGAAAGGGGCAAGAAGTGGAGGATTTGATGGGCATGAGAGGGGGAATCATGGGGTGCATGTTGGATTTGTTTTGCTGGCATGTGGCACAACCTTCAACATATCAGCAGACATGCCTCACAAGGCCAGGCCATCAAAATTCGGCAGAGATGAGTTGCTGGATTTTTAAAAAGCCAGAGTGGTTGGCAGTTTCATGATTATGGCAGTGCTGAAGGATAGACCTCTGTAGGTTTCCAGAGTCCAGAGCATATACATGGCCTTTATACATAAGGACAGATCCTTCCATCTGCCAGTCAGAGAGACAAGAATGGAAGGTGGCAGGAATATCCTCATTAATAGACTGGAGATGTTGAAGGATGAGGGGATCACTGGCAACCTTATTGGTGAGAGCTATATCAATGGCACAGACAAAGATGGAAGGGGAAAGAAGTGTGACTTCCTAATTATCTGGGTTGGATTTTGGCAAGTAATCACAGCAGTGAGATAGGGTGTCAAGGCCTGTGAGGTGGGATCTGGAAATGTAGATCATTTTGAGATCAAAGTCTGCTAGGTCAAGAAGCCAGTGGGCTTGGCAGTGGTTGAGGGCTTGAGGGGAACAGAAGTAGGCCAAATTCTTGTGATTAGTGAAGATCTGAACAGGGAATGGGGATCTGTGGAGGTAGTATCACTAGGACTTGAGAGCACAAATGACTGTGAGGAGTTCAGGACCATAGATGTTATAGTTCCATTCCATGGAGGACAATGATTGTAACAGATAGGAATAGGGATGCCAATCTCCATTGGAGTCAGCTTGTGAGATAATTCCTCTAGTGGCATTCCATGAGGCATCGGTGGCAATGGTGAAGGGAGCAGTGAGGTCCAGCATGTGCAATACTGATTTAGAGAGGAAGAGGCATTTCAGGGTAAGGAACACTTTTTGACATGTGTTGATCCAAGACCAGGGGAGAGACTTCTTTGTGAGATCAATCAGAGGCCAAGCAATATTTGAATAGCTCAGAATAAACCAATGGTAGAAGTTAGCAAAGCCAAGAAAAAAGTGGACTTCCTTGACTGTCATAGGTATGGGCAAGGAGGAGATACCCTCAAGTTTGATAGGGTCCATGGCAAATTCACCAGGTTTGACAATGAGTCTGAGGTAGTCAACCTCGGTGGTGGCAAACTTGCATTTCTCCAGTTTCAAGTGGAGATCTGGTTCAGTTATGTATTGGAGGACACATTTGGTACATTCCTCATGGGTTTTATTGTCAGGGGAGAAGATAAGAAGGTCATCCATATAGATGATAAGCCATCCTTCTGTAATTATATCATGGAAGGAGTTGTTTATGAACTGCTGGAATGTGGCAGGGGAGTTGCAAAGGCTGAAGAACATGACTGTGGGTTCAAAGAGTCCTTTGTGAGTAACAAACACCACTTTTCATTGATGGCCATTTTTGATGCAAACATTGTTGTATCCCCATTGGACATTGAACCCGGTGAAGACCTTAGTGTTTTTTAACTTATCAATGAGGTCAAAAATAAGAGGCAAGGGGTGGGTGTCCCAAACAGTGTGTTCACTGACATATTGGTAGTTTTAGCATGGGTGTATGTCCTTCTTTTTAACAAAAAAGAAAAGTGACACTTGTGGAGAATTTGAGGGGTGGATCTTTCCAGATGTGAGGTTCTTTTCTAGAAAGTTCTTTGAGGGTTAAGGGATAGAGTTTCCCTATCTTAGGGGTGAAATCTTTTTTAAGGTTTATTTCATGGTTGTAGGGTCTGGTGGGAGGAACATGATCAGTAGCTTCCTTCAAGAAGACCAAGGTAAATTTGGTGTATGCCAGGAAAAGCATGGTTTTTGGCTTATCCTGTCTGGCAGAGATAGCGAGTTCAGTGGCTTGTGTGATTCTTGCAATCTGGCCAGATCCGAGAGGGGCATAGCAGGATCTGAACTGAATAATTTGGTAGAGCACAGTTGTTCATAGCATGGGAGAGGAATTGATTCTCCTCTTCCCATCCATTATAGGAGAAGAGTTTCTCTTGTTTGGTGGTGAAGATGTTGATGTGGCAAGGAGAAGCCAGGGAAGATACCCAATAGTGGGAGTCATGCTGCTTAATATTGGTGACATGGGAGGAGTAGAGTTCCTTTGATTGGTCTGAGGATTCCACAATAGAGATGGTTCATTTGACACAGTCAATTTGGGGATTAACTGCACAGAGCCAAGGTGTTCTGAGGATGACATTGTCTTTGAAGGACATGAGGTGGAAGGGAACACAGTGGGCAATGCCTTCTATATTGAGGAAGAGAGTTATGTTGTGTCAGATATCACCACTTGTGTTGTAGGAGCTATTCACATTTTGGGCTTGAAGGGGTTCCTTGAGTTTCTTGATGGGAAAGGAGTTTTTCTTGGCAAAGTCCCAGTCCATGCAGTTGATGCTAGCCCCACTATTAATGAGGGCTCAAGTTTCAATGGCTTTGAGCAAGTGTGAGGGTATAATGACTTGAACAGCAAGTTTTATTGCTTTGTTTACAAGGGATGGTACAGTTACACTGCTACAGGGAGAAGGGGAGTCTGGTATTGAAGCAGATCCCCAATTCAAAAATCTACAGGGAAGGAAATACGATGAATATTTTCTTCATTGTCATCATCCTTGATCTCCTTCAGCTTAGGAAGCACTTCTTCTTCAACTTTATTGACGTGTTTATTCTTGAGTTTCTCAGCTGAGAACACAAAACATTTGAGGGATGTGTGACCAGGTTTCCAGCAGCAAAAACAGAGACCTTCCTTGCAGCAGTGTTGGCATTCTGCATCAGTCAGCTTGCTTACTTTGATGACATTGATGTCCATGGTGTCAGGGTTTCTAGTAGGAGCAGAGGAGGTTCTAGGGTAAAACAAGTGGTAACTGCCTAAGAGTTTCTTGATTACCTGGGCGATTTCACAGGTGCAGTCCCATTTGGTTTGGAAGTGTACAGCTTTCTTGTACCAAGAGTCAATGGTGGTGGGGATGGTATCCATCCCCATAATTTTAGTTATAAGTGGAGTGGGGATTCCAGATGCGAAGTATTGGATGAGAACATTGGGGTTGATGATTTTTGCAAGGGTCATCTTGTTCTTGAACTCAGAGATGTAATTCAAGAGAGTGGTGGCACAGAATTCATCTTTTCTAGGAAAGATGCAGGTGGTGAAGAGCCATGCAACAGCATTTCCAATGGTGGCATAGTGTTCAAAGGCCTTTTTGAAGGCAACTTTGAAGGTAGTGAAGGTCCTGAGATTGGGTGTAGAGATTTCCAATGTGTCCTGGCAGAAGATTCCTGCCCAAGTATGGGTGGACCCCTCAGTTATATGAGAGAGAGCATAGGCTACTTTCTTGGTGTTGATGTTGTATATGTTCATGTTAACCAAGAGGTAGGTTTCAACAGTGTTGAGCCATTCAATGGCTTAGTCATAGGATTTATCAAAGGCTTTGGGTGCTCCAAGGCAAAGTTCAATGTGTTTAAAAGACATTTTAGGCTTCTTTAGTGGTGATGGTTGTGTAGGAGGGAATTGGAAGGAGGGGGATTGCTGGATGGGAGTGGAAGACAACCAGGAAGGTGGAGTGGGCTCATGAGGGATAGCGAGTGAGTGGGAGAGCTGGTGGGAGAGTTCAATGTCCTAGTATTTCTTCCCATGAGGATAGAGTGAGATCAGAGGAAAAGAGGTTGTAAAGGAAGTTGCCTTTCCCAGTAATATTTTACTCAGAGGTAGAGTCAGCAGGTGGGGCAGGACCATGTGGTCACCAATGAGGATTGGTGGGGTGTCAGTGGGAAATGGTGGCAGCTCATGTGGAAGTAGCCATGCAAGGAAAGCCTAGACCTTTTGTTATACTCAACCCAGGTAGGATTAGATGTAGCCATTGAGAGGCAAAGGAAGATCCTAAGGTTCAAGGGGATTCCACGGATGTGTATGTGTTCACGTGGTGAAGTGAGTCATCCAGCAGTGGATTGCAACAGTAATGACTATCAGAGGGCCCTGAGTACAGTTGCATCAAAGGCAATACCAACTAGTCTAGGTTCAGAGGTTCAGAGGGATGAAGAATGAAAGGTATGAGAACCTTGTTGATTGCAAAGATGCTATGTATTGACAAGGAAGGTCTAAGCTGAGGATCTCCACTGTAAAGGCTGGGTATTTATACATAACAGATCTGCACACAGACCATGAGAAAGGGATGCTAAGTATGGAGATGGAATAATGGTGACATGTCATATGAAAGAAAAAGCCAATAAAAAGTTGACATGTCATTAGTATTACAGATTGAAATGAATTGTGCAGTCAATGGCGTCATAACTGCAGACTGTGAAATCACATGTGAGAAACAGCCATAGCCAACTGGATGAAGTCACATGAGACAACAGGAAAGAAAACACATGAGGTGGGAGTCAAACAACCGACTCATAGGAATACAGTGTGTAGCTAAATAAAGGAAAAAAAGTAGTAGACTTAAGGAATTGTAATAGTAGTGATAGTCTATAACCAGACATTTGTCTTTGGTTTTCTTGGAAATAAAAAATACAGGGGCTATTTGAGGTGACTTGGACAGACAAATATATCCTTTTCATGATTCCCCATCAATGAATCTCTGGACTTCATCCATTTCAGATTTGAATAGGGGTATAACCCTTCCTTTTTTGGTATAAAATCCAGTTTAAGATCTATGGCATCATTCCACAATTTCTAAAACAATCTATAAACCCCTCCAAGGCTAGAAGTGTTTACAGAGGCTGATCACTGATAGTAAAAGATAGGGGTAATGGGAAAGGAGACAACCTGAGGCCTACACTAGCACTAAGTGCACCAAGGTTGAAGTCACTAAACTAGCAGGGATAGAAGGGGAGGAGACTGAGTCTCATTCAGATGGTGATCTAGAGGGGAGACTCCAAGAGAACTTGACTGAAGTTCTCTGGCGGCTGCCTTGGCCTTAAATACCACTCTAAGATTTGTACATGTTGGTACATAATCTAGATATGGGCATAGGGTAATACTATAGTAGTTTGTGCAATGTGTCAGGTGCATGCATCAATCATCGCCATGGAATGGAAGATCAAACATGAGGGAAACATACAGTTGATTGAATGGAAGCAAAATATATGCCAACCATGAGGTGTGGCAGAATGGAAAAACATAGTCATGCACAGCATGGAAATGAAAGTGAAAGCGTGCATAGATGAAGAGGATTGGAGATTCAGGTGCATCTATAGTGTAGTGCATCCATGAGTGCAGAAACATCTAAGTCCAAATGATAAGATATAAGTGTCAGTCACAGATAAAATAAGATGAAAAGATAAAGGGTGAAAATGTACATTTGTAACAGTTTCCTTTCAGGTAACCATTCAGATTCATTTTTTGCAAAGACATCAAGGTAATCCTTAATTACCTTGAAGGAAACTGGAAACTGCTGGAGGTCTGGCACCTGGTGACTGTATAATAAGTTACAGTAAGAAGTGCATCATGTGAACCAGACTGTTTTATGGGCCCAGTCAATTTCAGGGTTGTGGCAGTAAAGCCAGTCATACCTGAGGATCAGTTCATGGGTTCCAAGAGTTCCCATATAAGCATTGATGTCTTCGTAATGTCTGTTGTGTGAAACAATGAATGTTACATAATGGGTTATTTGTCCATGTGAAGAAAGAGAACCATCGGTGTTTGAAACAGCAATAGGTTTGTCTAGAGGATGTAGAGTCAACTGTTACCAGCTGACCCAATCCTTGTTGACAAACATTTGAACTGCACCAGAGTCTAAGAGTGCTTTAAGTGATGCATGGTGCCAACTAGCATGTTTTTTAAACAAAACATCTACCTAAAGTGACAATTTGCCACCCAATAATAGAGTTCCTGGTACTGTATGTAAAGAAGTGGAGGATTTCTAAATAGAATGGCTTTTTCTTATTTGTTTTAAAAGGAAATCAAGCACACTGTTTTTTAATTCCAGTGCGATGGTCATTTGAGTCACCCTTTTGGAATGCTTACATATATTTCTCAAAACTACATCTAAAGTGGTTACAGAAAATTCTAAATTATAGGCAAAAGAAATATTGTAGTCCTTGATCTTTTCCTTTCTGAGATTTGCTATAGTCTGAGTTATAGATGAAACTGTTTTAGGTCCATCTGTTACAACTTGTTGCCCTAACAGTTGTCCACTCTTCTTTTCCCTTCATCATTCCTATTGTCACTTGTTACCTTGTCTTCTTAGACACTTTCTTAGTCTTGGAGCTTCGCTTGGTACCCTATGCTCATCTCCTACAAGGGAGGTCATTCCTACAGCTTATGCTTACCATCTTCGCACCTTGATAGATTTCCTATTGCTACCTCTGGGAATCCTTGTGGATTACACCTTCATCTTCTTTTAGTGTTCTCCATCCTCACTCTAGCCTTCTAAGCTAGTTTCCCTTTGCTGCCTTTACCAAGGCCCCTTTTGTTGATGCTGTTCCTTTACTCTTCATTCACTACATAGCATCTCCTTCTTTTGACCTTCGTAGCACAGTGCACTAGCTTAGACGACTAGTCCTTGTCTTACCTTAGCATCTCTGCAATTGACAAGGTCCTTGTCCTTTCGTCCTTCATCCCTTGTCTCCTCACCCACTATGCGTTCATCCTTACGACCATAGATCCCTTGAAACTGAGGACAGTCGGTATTGCCTTAGCACATCCGTACTCTGTGCCTACGTCATTACTTCACGCTTGATTGCTGGACGACTCACTTCGCCACTTGGTCACTTCATGTGCCAGTGGATTCCCCCGTGCCACGTGATTGCTTATGCGTCCGTGGAACTCCCCCAAACCCTCGACACTTAGGACCTCCCTACGCCTTCAAGGGCTACGTCCGATCCTACCCAGGTTGAGCGTAACATCATCCACATGATCACCTTCAATAATCATGTGCTCTGTCCTTTTCCTGACATGCCAGCCATGGCCTTCTGGTGGATCATCAGTTCAATTTGATCTCACCAGTAAGCTTCCACTTCATCTT